>MEJB01000012.1:3275937-3343238 GCA_001752375.1 Rhazya stricta | reverse complement strand
TTTTTTCTTTTTTTTTTTCCTTACCTAAAACCGCATGATTCAAAATTAACCTTGGCTTCCTATACAATATCCTTCCACTAAACATCCATCTTTTAGGGGGAAATTTTCTCCTGCGGCAGTTATCAGCAATACAGGCTATCGTGTAATCATATGTAGCCTTTGCTAGGCACCAAGAGGTAAGTGCGACTTGTTGATCCAAGAAAGATTGGCCTTATATAGGTCCAAGTTTTGGAATTCACAAGAAGATGATCCAAAAAAAAAAAAAAAAAAAGGAAGTTGCAACTAGTCCACCTAAGAGTGATGAAGCACAATTCTCTTTAGCAGAAAAAGAACACAAGGAAGAGGACACAAAAATGTCATAAACAGATTTAAGATTAACGAACACATTGTCTACTTTTAGCAGATGCTCATAAGATTTTGTGGTTCATTTTATTAGCTCAACTTAATGGTTTCGTTTATAACCACTGAGTTAAAAATTTCTTGATAAAAAATCTGCTGACAGGATCAGCAGTATCATCCTTTTGTTGTTATTGAAGCAGAAACTTGAATACTCAAGGAGAAAACAGTTATTCGAAGTCTCAAAAAGGCAATCAAGCGTCCATTTCTCTTGCGTCATTCTTATACTATTATAGCCATAAATTAAATGGATCTGCGCATCGACAATTTTTTATACCTCCCAATTTTGCCCACCATTGACCATAGTTAAATTCCAGCCCAAACGTGTCTACAATTGAAATCGCGAATTCGGAGGACACAGAGGTAGGGCTTCTGAGCTGCAGACGTTGGAAAGACAAGAAAATTTATATTTTGAACATCTGCTTGTTTAAGTAAACTTATCTTTGTTACTATTTCGCGTTGGCCAAGATAACTGAACATCAACAAACTAAGAAGAAAAAAATTAGGAAAAAAGCAGAGAAGGGAGTCGCACGTCCAACCTCTGACAGCCGAAACTGCCAAGCAAAGAGCGTTGGGTAGGCCTGCCTGCTTACGTGCTCAGACGACGCGGGACGCCGCATGGTGGAGTTCGTTGATGGTGGTGGTGGTAGGAGGAGGTGGAGTTTTCGTTGAATGGGTGGCGGGCGAAGGTGAGGGTTCGAGCGGGGGTAACTGGTGAGGGAGGAGAAGAAAATGAAAAAGATAAGTTTAAATCTGAAGTATTTCTGTAATTTTGATTAGGTTTATTAGTGTAATTTTATCACTGAAAGAGTTTAGAAATTTGATTACCGTAAAAGGCTTCCGCCCAAAAGCACATTGCGTTCACCATTAATTCAATTTGACCGCACCCTCTTTGTTTTCCTCTTCTGGCGACTGTTATTTAACCTTAAAATAGTACGACATTTTTCGGTCCATTTTTTTATTTTAATTTTATTTATTTTAATTTCTTTTTAGAATATAAGTTTTTAATTTTTTTGTCAGTTTCTCACTCATTAATTCATAAACATATTTTTCTTTAATTCGACTGTAATTTTATAATACTTCTCTCCTCAATTTTTAGGTTATAAAAAAAGCCAATCCAAACAACTTTAGGTGGACCCTGTCCACGAAGTTGGTGGCAGGGCTGAAGCAAAATAAATAAGGCCAGTTTGCGTCGGCAGTAGGACAGACAGGGAAGGTTTAACTGTGGCTTGAGCCTAGCCATGCGTAAGAGTAAGGCTGGTAGTGGCTAGTTTTTAAAATTATGCGGACTAAGTCATTGAACCTTATCTCTTTGATAAGCTCATCCTCATTTTCCATTATCTATTTGAGTCTTTCTTTCTGGGAATAGTCTCATTTCCATCCAAAAATTCTCTTCTAAATATCTATCATTTCTTTGGTCTTAATAATTTGCAATATATCAATATATTACAATAAAAAGGACATACCTGCTCATGGCTCTTGAATATTTGTATTATATTAATATATAATAAGCGATACGTTATATTGTCTTGGTTATTATATCGTATATATTATATCTATATACGCACAATTTACAATATTAATTAATTAAAATCAATGTAATGATTCCGATTTATTTTTAAATTTTTTAAATTAAAATTTTTAGTTGGATTAAGAAGTGCGTAAACTGTATCATCCACACCATGAAACGTCCTTACTTTTAAATACATACACAAGCAACAATTTTGTTCATTATAAATATATTTATGATTTTTAATTGCATATAAAGTTACAATTAGGCATATTCAAACGAATGCTACTGTTTCTTTTTTTTTTTGTGCAACGAATAGTAATTATAAAAACTATTAAACATAAATAACAAAAAATAAAAATAGCTTTCATATGTAAATTAAAAAAGAAAAAGAAACTTCTATTATTTACATGGTTTTACTCCAAGGGGGAGATGTCTTGATGACAGGAGTTCAAGAGAGCAACAAAGCCGAGGATTATCAGATGCACGAAAACGGCTTCCGAGTTTCTGATAGAACAACTCTGAGAATTCAAGTTTCCCTGTAAGGTTGTTTCCATCAAAGTAAAGAGCAYTAATACAAGGTAGATTCTCAAACATTGGAGGTATACTTCCTATGAGTCTGTTATTGTTAAGTCCAAGAAACCTCAGCTTCTTCATTTCTGTCATAGAATTTGGAATATTTCCTGTTAAACCTGTGTCAGAAAGAATCAAGACTTCCAAATTTTGTAAATTTTTCCACTCAATTTCCATGAGGTCTCCATCACTGGACTCTGTTAATCCACCTGAAAAGTTGTTATAGCTAAGGTCTAAAAGTGTTGCACTTTTCAACTCTCCAATTTCTCTTGGCAATCTTCCCCCTATAAGATTACTGCTGAGATCGAGCTTTAGAAGCGAGGTTAAACCACCAAAAGAATGAGGCAATTCCCCGGAGAGAAAGTTCCTGCTTGCATCAAAGATCAAAAGCTGCTTTAGCCCTCCAAAACTAGCCGGAATCTGACCAGTGAAGCGATTTCCTGAAAGAACTAGGCGTTGGAGTTTAAAGAAGTAGCCYATTTCTGGTGGTAATTCTCCTGTCAGTGCATTTTCTATCAGCACAAGGGATTCAAGATTTGTTAGGCAGCCTAAGGTTGTGGGGATTTCTCCAGTTAGGCCGGGATTTGACCGAAATTCTAAGTGCTCTAAGCTGTTCGCCAATCTGTCCCATCCCGATACTGGAATTTTGACTGGTTTCTGGTGAGAAGAAAGGAAGCAATTTGTGAAGGTGACTCTTCTCAAATATTTGAGCTCGAATAGGTGATGTCCGAATTCTGCACTTTGAGAACAGTTGAGGGAGTTGTCATAGACCTGTCCGATGTTTAAATCTGTGACATGCCAGAATCCATTGAACAGATCACAAGAAACTCCCTGCAGATAACACAAATACAAATAAGTTCTAATCCAACTCAGTAAAATAAATAAAGGAGCATGACTACTGTGCACAGAATACAAAWTCCAAGATTTTATTTCCATGAATTATGAGACGAATTATATCTATCAGCATGCAGATTACTCTGGATATTCAACAAATTTAAGAGAAACTAACAGGCGAGGTTCTGAATCGACTAATCAAGAAAAAAGGAAGTATAAAACTTACCTGTATTGGTGACCATCCACAAGGATCAGGGTAGAGGTCCCTACCATTCCAGTCCTGCCCAACAAAGTCTTGAATAGCTGAATAAAGGGCCTCTTGCTCATCTTTCTCCATTGGAGCTAGCACACCATCAGCTCCCCTCCAACATAATATGCACATTGAGATAAAGAAGGCAAAGAGGGTTTGAGCTTTGTTCTTCATTTCCAATTTCAGGATTGGCAAAAGACAAGTCTCAGAGAACGAAGCCACAAAGAGAAAGAAAAAGGGATTCTCAGCAATGGTTCAAATTTAACAAGCAGATTCAATGCAGACTTCCAAGAAAGGAAAACACAAAGCCCACAGCTCAATGCAACAGCAACACCACATAACTATAGAAAAAGTGTCTGCCTTTGTTCTAAGAATCTCCCTTGTTTCCACTAAAACCCAGAAAATATGTACCAAAGAACAAGGTAAAAGAGAATGATCGGTGAGGAAAAAGGAGAATCAAACTGTCCTCTTTGTTTTTATTGCTCAACTCTGAACCATTCAATGAAGTAAAGGACACAAGATCTACATACATAGCCTTCCAGTCAAGTACAGCAAAAGCCTTTTTGGAARCTCAAAGGCAATAGCGACAATTCTATTATGATCAGAACTGCTAAGGGAAAAGATGAAAAGGGTTTTTGAAATAGGGGTAAAAGAAAACGCTGTGGCTCATACAATGCAGAAATGTTCTTGTGATTTGGCAGCTATCATTAAGACACTCAATTTAGGGGAAAAATACTAGAATTATCATGGACATTCAAGATTGTGTTGGCTAACCGGTAGAGGTAATTAGTGATCGAGGGCATTGAGTTCTGAAAATTCAATTGGTGCTGCAGTTGTAGGGGGACCAGCATAGACATTAGGACCATTTCCAATGGAGGTATGCACATTCATGTACTCCATGCATGGAGCCAGAAGTTATAGAGTTGTCTTTACTTTCCCAGTTATCAGTTTGTTTGTTTCTAACCATCAACATYGTTTTCTCTTTCCTAGAAGACTCAATTTGCAGATAAATCATTTTTACACATTCTATTGTTCTTGAAAATTTAGCACCTTACATAACTAACCAGACCATTTCGTCTTCATGAAAAGATACACAGTACATATATCTTCTTATTTACAGATAAACTGCAGCCAATAATTGCAAGTACTTCATAGCTTAAACAGTAAAGAAGCTATCTCATTTCCGAACAACTTGAATGCATCTGTCTCGTAAGAAGGATAAATGACACACCTTTACAAGATTTAAGAGACCTAAGGATCGAGTGCCCTAATCCTCATTCTTAAGATCACTATCCAAGTCTAACTAGATGCTTRTCAAGCATATTGAATATTCAATAATGAATAAGATTCATAGTATGATCACTAATGAGGTATGTGCAGTCGTCTACAAGTAGGCATAATCATATATTTGAGTAGACATGAGGCCGGGAGTAGCATTCAAGTGCTTTTAGTTTTATGCCATTAAATGGCGCAGAGTACATCTTCTACTGATCTTCATCGAAACATGGGCTTCAAATTGATCTTTTATGCCATTCTTTTCGATCTTTTAAATAGTAAAATGTAATAAAAAATCATTTAAAATGACATTCGACTTATAAGGATTTAATTGTGAAGAAACTTATTTCAACATATATTATGTTGTTCATACTTTTTTTTTTTTTTTAATACGACAGTAGAATTGTACTCCTTACCTCTTAGGGGATGAAAATATTCCTGACTTTATCAGGGACTATCTACACTTAACTTTAATAACTTGATTCGACATCTTCCTCTAGTTAGAGCAGGCTGGAGAAGGCAAAAGCAAACTGTTATTGACACCAGCTAGTAGAGGCGAAACAGATCATGTGTTTGGTTGTGACTGCAAAAGACTTTTGTCTTGTGTCATTTTCAATTTTCAGCTCGTAGGGGACACCAGCTACTATTTTGTAGTCCTAGCTAAAATTCAGCCCAAACGCCACCTTGACTCATGACTCGTATGAGTTTCAATTTTTCCCTTTTTCCCATTCCCTCAAGGGTTCAAACTCAGTAAGAAAAATGGCTTGAAGTCTTCGATCGAGCCGAGCATAAAAACATGAAAGTTAAGGAGGCATGTGTATTTAAATACCAAGATGTCACATTAAGTTGTGACATGCTATATAAGAAAATGTTAAGTCAGAGCCAAAATAAGTGTTCCGCTCTTGTTTGTGTTGAACAAGTTTTGAATTCRATCTTTTTATAAATAAAAGTTAGATTCTGTAAACTCAATTAGATTCGAATTTCGATTAATCTCATCAAGTGAAAATATCAGATGATCTGAATCACGAATTATCATATGTCAAAAGAAGTACCAGCCTATGGCTGTATAACAAGGGACAAAAAATAGGAGGACCACTGTTGCTGRGGMAGCAATTAAGGAGGTGGGGGTCTTTGGACCATTTTTTCTTTTTTCAATTAAAACACAGGCACAAGAAAATGACATCTCAAATCTCAAATTACTATGTCCAGAACATTTTTGAGGTTTTGKGGTATATGAGTCCACATCTTCAYGAAACAGTAATCCACTCCACTTCGATAGTACCGGAGGGAGGCTACACCACATATAATAGCTCAATGCATACGAATYGAAATTYKAGATTAACGAGATCTGTTTAATTCTRACGAGAATRAGATTCRTTAAAATTTTGACACGAAAGGATATAAAATMTTTTGCTAAAATTATTAATATAATGTTCCAAAAATACTCTACACTATACTAGTAGGGTTTCATTCATATCGTTTGACTATACATAGGTATTCAACTATTAACTTATTACTTGAATGTCCYTTAAGTTTAAAGTTTGAATCCTAAAAGTTTGTTATAGTTCATTTGGACGGAGAGAAATAGATAGAAAATAAAAGAAAATGAAAATTTCCTTCCCYTTGGAAATTTTAGTTGGAAAGAAAAGAGAGGAAATGGGGGGAAAGAAAATGAAGGAATTTTTGTTCCAATTTTAATAAAATCTCTTCTTTCCATATTTTTCAAACTCCTAAAAAGAAAATCAYTTATTTCCTACCTCCCAACTAGACCTCAGTGGCAACTGAAAATGAAGTAGCTCTRGACCATTTTCAGGAGTTGGGTTCGAAAAGCCCATTGGATAGTAGAAGCATGGACTTCAACCCTTTACGAAAGCATATTAAGGCCAACATTTCCAAGCTTCAAGATAGGTCCATGGCCTAACAACAAAGCCCACCACCCCTCAGAGGCCACAGTAGCCGATTTTTTTTTTCTTTTGTCCTTTTTTAATTTATAACGAAAAAGAACATAAATAGGATAAAATTTATTAATAAGAAAGGACTTAAAAGATTCTTATCAGATAAGAATTATTATTTTTAATATTTTTTATTAAATTCTATATTGTTACCAGAAGGAAAAAATGGCATAAAATAATAACCGTCAAATATAAAWTTTAAATTAAAAATGTTAATAGAATGAGCTAATATTTGCCTCATCACGTTGCAAATTTACAATCCAGCCTTAGTAATAATCTTAGACTGCATCAATAACTTTACTGTAGTTTTTTTCCATAAAAGAAAACCTCCTTGTAATTTAGATTTTTCATGAAATTTATCTTAACCCAATGAAAAAACACAAATAAAAATATTAAAAAATAAATTTAAAGACAAGATATAAAAACTTATCAGACTAATATTATTTCATAATATAATTTCGAATGTATTACATCGATTAATTTTTTTATGAATTTTAAGTAATAAAATATCATCTTAATATTATTATTCAATAATTTATATGCATAAATTTAATAATTTCGACTCCGATATAAATGCAAAAAACTAGAAAAAGTGTAAAAAATAACATTTTTTAGAGTGTTGCTAAATTATTTATCAATTGTAAATTAAATTCATACCTCAAATTAAAGGTATATAAATAAATTTTTAATACTAAAAAATTCAGTTATTTTTATAAATTTCTATATTGGAATTCCAGTTTTATCAAAGGGCAATTGTTCTTTTTTCTTTTCCCCCCCTAACCAAGGGAGAGAGAAAAGGTTAATTCAATATTAGTTTAAGAGCTGTTTTCCTTTGCAAAAGATAAAATTAAAAAGTAAATATCCCCGTCGGCCTAGTTTAACCCAGAAAGGGCCAAACCTCTGAGCTTCGCCCTTTAGCTCAGGTGGCGCAGTGGCGGTAGAAACCATCTCAAAATTCTAAAACACCGAAGCAGACATAGAGCAACACAGACAAATTGTGTGCTGTTGTTTCTCTACGTAGATTCTTCGCGTACGCATATATTTATTCGTATAGATACGTACTCGTAGAGAGATGGCAGAAGAATCAGAGAAGAGATTTCAAGCAATTATGGATAAGCTCTTTAAGACGCCTCAAAAATCAAAGCCGAATAACTCATCTTCTATCACCACCAGGTTCATTTGTTCATCTGCCTCTTTACTATTTGCTTTCGCATTGTCATTTTCTTGTTTGTTTCTTAAATTCTGTATTTTTTTCCTTCTAAATTCCGGCTTAAGTTAAATCGTTGTTTTTATATTCTTAAAGCATTTCCAATAAAAAACGATTTGGATGGAAATTTTCATAGAAATTGACAGAAAAGTTGCCAATTAGTGTGCTAGTTTCACATCTTTATACTTTTTGTAAATCGAAYTGCTGCATTTTCTAATCTATGTTTTTAGTTTATGCTAAAATATGAACGTTTAGAGCATGAAAGTGTTGCATTTTCTGTTTTGTATTCAAAGGTGAATAGTTAGGGTAGAGAGCTAAAGTAAATTTCAAGTTCCACAAATTTTTTTCCTTCTTCTTAGTTCTTTGTTGGAGGTTCTTTCTGTACAAGCAGGATTATGTGACTTATATTTTTGGCATCCATGTGATTGTGTGGCAGTTGTCTGCCTCTCCCATTCAGCATTGGGTTTGTTTAATGGGATTGACATCTTCATGGTGGAAAAATTGGAACTCTTTTGGGAAAAAGACATTAATATTGGTTTTTATGTGCTCGATTTAAACAGAAATACATCTGATGTTCAGTTGTCTAGRGGCAGGAAACGGCCAAATGCTTCATCTGCATTGGCAATAATTGATCCTAAGTCAAGAAGCAGTGCAGTTGATGAATTGCAGACTGCATCAGGTTCAAGTGGYTTGATGCAAGCTCCATCATGCAGACCATGGGACCGTGATGATCTATACAGGAGGTTGGCTACTTTCAAGTCCATGACTTGGTTTGCTAAACCACAGGTTTGATGTCTGCCACTGTCACCATGATTATATTGCTAGAATTGTAATATTGTTGAGGTTAGCAAAATAGATATAACATATTGGATGTAAGTCACACACCAGTAAAAGAGGGTCCACAATGGCTCATGTAGGTATTTTTTTTTTTACCCCCCCTTTTTCTTCCCACTTCTTGGCTTTCTTTTACCTAATGTGCTCTTGCTTTGTGCAAATGTTTGGAAGACATGCTAAAAGAGAAAATATTTGTATTCATCATTATCAGGCAGTGAGTGCAGTAAATTGCGCTAGGAGAGGCTGGATCAATGTAGATATGGATATCATTGCCTGTGAATCATGTGGTGCACGACTGCTCTTTTCTACTCCATCATCTTGGGCACAGCAACAAGGTGACCATGCATCTGTGTCATAATTTCATTTTATTCCTCCAAATAGAACATGACCGTAGGGGTGGTTACCTACTTGTTAACAGTTAATCAAGTTTCACAGATTCACCCTCTAAAACAAAAAGTATCTGTAATAGGCTATTTTATGTCTTATTATGGGGAGAAATTAAAGGAATGTAATTATCTTTTAAATGCATCTCTAGTATCTTACTTCTCATTCTATTCTTTCTTCAAATCTTTTACTGCTTACCAGTTGAAAAGGCAGCCTTGGTATTTAGCTTGAAGCTGGACAGTGGGCATAAACTACTTTGCCCATGGGTTGACAACACCTGTGATGAATCACTTGTACGGTTTCCCCCCAAGCCAAGTGCTGTTTTAGTGGAAGACTACAAAAAACGCTTATCAGCTCTATTGCAACTTTCAGCTCTCCCTCTCGTTTCATTTTCATCCATCAATTGCATGAGAAGCCCTCATCTGGAGGAATTTCTGAAAGGATCTCCTGACCTGGAGAATAATGGGTGCGCTGATTCTGGCAGTAGTCTCATACATGAGCATCAGTCAGCATCTTCTAACTCATACTATCAGGTTACAAATGTTACGCCTATTTATAGGGGATGCATAGTCTCCCGTTCTTTCTACATAAACTTTATTATATACATGGGAAGATGATTTTACTAACATGTGGGCAGCTTWCAATAAAATTGATATTTCTGAATCTTGCTATCTTTTTATCATTGTAGCTTGTGTAACTTGTTTCTCCACCTATTAATATTTTGATTCTTTGCATTTTTTAGGC
Organism: Rhazya stricta; assembly: GCA_001752375.1. Lineage (NCBI taxonomy): Eukaryota > Viridiplantae > Streptophyta > Magnoliopsida > Gentianales > Apocynaceae > Rhazya > Rhazya stricta. The sequence goes on along the minus strand of MEJB01000012.1, from coordinate 3,333,279 downwards.
RCAAAAGCTAATTAGTTTGTTTGGCTGGGAACCTCGTTCATTATCGTACACTGTTGATGGCAAGGTCCAGCAACAGCATTCCACTAAAGATGTCCATTTGGTGGATCAGTCAAGTCTAGCATCTAATGTTGTCTGCTTTCCTTGTGGTGATGGGAATAAGGAAGCGGATAATGAATCTCAGATTTCAGCACTCGCTGATCCAAACTCTGTCGTTTTATGTTGCAGCCTTTGCAATGCTACTGTTGGATTATGGACTTTCTCTTCAGTTCCACGGCCTTCGGAGTTTCTAAGACTGGTTGGATATACAGAAGTTAATGGTAAAAGTGACAGTTACCAACCTGAGGATGAGAACAGTGATGCAAACGTTCAAGGCATGAAAAATAGTTTTGCTGTTTCCACATCACCGTATGAAAAGAATTCATTGAGTTTGACAATTGGTGGTGGTCCTCCACCTGCAAAACAGAACTATAGGGCGAAAATATCATTGCCAGTGATTGGACGCAGTTTGAGATCCCGATTTTTCACTGACTCTCCTGTGGGTAAAAACCAAGATTTATCACTTGCTAAAGCAAATATAACTGGAGCTAGTCAAATTGTTGAACAAGGTGCCAACATGGAAAATTCTGTGGAAGATATGCAGGATAAARCAAAAGATTCTCTTAAAAATGATAAACTGGAAACAGATGACTCTATGGCRAGATCCTATAGAGCAGAAGTTGGCGAACCTATTGGCTCAAGTACAGAGTGTAACAGCATCACGGATGTGAATGACAAAGCTGGGGAAAACAGTGCTGCAATAGTTGTCGAGACTGCCCATGACAAACAAGCAGATGGACAACATGGCAAAGTAATAGGGGCCAGAGCGCAGCTTTTTACAGACAAGATTAACCCTGATGTTTTGGGTAAAAGAGCTGATCTTAATCTTATAGTATCTTATCATGATTCTTGTGTTTCCTTGAAATTGTGTCCTGGAATTGTTTTATAAAAAATAATTGTCAGATCGATCTTAATATGCTTTATGTCACGTCTACTACAATGGTGATATTCCCAGTATTCATTCAGTTATCTGGGTATACGGTAAGCCTGACTTGATTCAGCATGGAATTGCTATCTCTTGTTGAAATTAGACTTTGAATTTCTATCCCTGTTCCCCCAGTTTAACAATTATATTTGTTTATTTCTAGCATTTGATCTTCCAGGGAAGGTAGACTAACTACTGATGCTATTTGAACCTCTTCTGAATTATCACTGTTGAGTTGTTTAAGTGGAAATAATTGGTAAGCTAGCTGCTGCTATTATTGCAGGGAAGAGTTCAAAACAGGCTCCACTGGAGAAGCCTTTGGAATTCGCTTGCGAATTCCGATCCAACTCAGGCAACCATAGAATTTTTTGCTTGGATTCGCTCTTACTGCTAAACTGCTCCCGGGTGGCAGCAAATGCCTAATCTGCTTACAACATCATCGAAGAGTTTACTCTCGTCCTTGCCTGCAAATGCTCTTCTCAATTGAGGTCAGTGAAATTTCAATTTCAATATGGCCCATGATACTCCTACGTCATCAGCTTTTCTTGTTCTCAAAATTTGGGCTTAATGTTCGGTCTTACGAATTTGTGGATTTCCATCAAGGTTTTACTCTTTTTTTTTTTTTTTTTCTTTTTTGGGTGGAGGTTATTGGTTTTTTTTTTCTTTTTTTTGGGTTGTTGGGGGGGGGGCGGGTAAGGGCGAGGTGCTTCTCACAATTTGCAGCTAACCCTGGTTGCAACAAATAAAATCACTCACTTGTACTTTGAAGAATTTGAATTCACCCTCTCATTTAACCTACCAGATATGCATTTAATTAACTTTCAAGGGCTCAGTTGCTTCTCTGATAGACCTCTCTCCTACCGTGGGCAAATGCTTGCCTTATCTGCTTACACTTTCTCAGAAGACAAGAATGGAATAAAATTAGGCGTAGCTTATTGCTCTACACATGCAGAGGTTCAATCTGATAGAATACTCATCAAAGGTTTAAGTGAACAACTGTTAATCAAGTTTGGTAACCTGTATTCGTTTGGTCCTTGCATTTTTTTTTATGACCTTCTTCCTCATCCTGGAGTCACAAACATGAATTTATAGAATACTATTATTTGTCAGGTATCTTGGTCTCCATCGATTTGGTGTTGACTTTACATGGACATTGTCTTGGAGATACTTTTAATATTCTTAATTTGCTTAGCTGCACTTTTTAACCACCTCTAATATGATGTGCAGGTGGATGATCCAATTGCCTCGGTGAAAAAGCTGTTCAGTTCTCCACGGGCAAAAAGAGCGAAACATGCCGATGCAAGCAATGGCTGAGCAAATGCAGACTTTGCCAATATCAGACGGGGCTCTTGCCTAGAATGAGAACGACCCTACAAAGAGCTAATCAAGCCTAGGGAATTCACCCGTGCATGCTATGAGTTTTTGGTCTGTTCCTCCCTCATAGAACTCCTTACATTCCTTCTGGTATGAGTGAGCCAGTGGACGTTTCTTTGAACTTCTAGCAACAGATGCTGCTCTTTACTGGTAGATCATTGCTTGAGAGAGGTGTAAACCCCCATGTATGCATACATTCCAAAATGTGACATCATTGAGAAACATCAATAGCACACAGTTTTCCGCGCAATTCTTTATTCTTGTAACAAAAATTAATAGAAGGATTTTGGAGGATCATTGCTTATTTCATAAGCCCACAATTTGTAATGATCACTTTGGAGTACGGTCGGTTGAAGCCCCTCTCTGCTACAACAGCCCTCTTATCTCCTATCAGCTTTGCTACCCTGTTTGACAAACGTAAGCAAGAACAGTCATTTGGGATMGAGATCTTGTAGTTTGTTTTTTTGTCCCTGCTATCCATGTTTTTCTCAATTTTGTTTTGAGGATGCTTTGTTGATTGCCCATAGAAAGTTTAGTATAACCTTTGGTGTTTTTGGAATCTCCTTTTCCATTTTTACCCTTTGGGTGGAGAGAGGGGATAGTGAGTGGTAGAAGAGCTATAGAAGTAACAAGCAACAGATACCTGAAATAAGGAGAGCTGGTGTTTTCTTGTACAGTCTTCACTTGGCCAATCTTTTCAACAACATCCATTCCTTCCAAAACTCTTCCGACGACCAAAGTTGAAGCATCAAGTTCTGGTGAGTCTTTAGTTGAAATGACAAATTCTGTTGCATTAGGAGCAACTCCAACTTCTTCTTGATCAATCTCTAGCTTCCCTTTTCGGGCGACCAATTTCATCTTAGGAGGTGGTTTGGAAGGGTCCCTAACAATTATGCCCACAGTGCTMGCCAAATTCTTCGTTCCCGGAYAACTCTCATACTGCCTCTCCCATTCACCCATGAGTCTGTCAGTTGCCAATTCCCTTCCTGCCTGCCTAGCAAGCTCCGCATCAACACCATATGATCTCACTCCACCATGTTGAACATAATTTGGCATGATCTTCACGAACTCTTTTCTTCTGTAACTAATGCCTGCTGCTCCACTAACAAGATCACTAAATCTTGATGTACCAAATGTAGCTTTTTCACCATATAGCCCAATTATGATTCTCCCGATAGGTTTCCCATCAACTGATACATCCAGAAATGCCCGGTTTGTCGGACTTTGTTCATCGCAGTAATTAACGTTCTTTGCAGGCTCTTCCGTCGCGATATTCTCAGTGCTTTCAGGTATATCCTCAGCCTTTGCCCTTGAGAGTTGCAATGGCTCTAAAGTCCGAGAGCCCAATAGCAACAACAAGGATGAGCTGGTGCAAATTGCAAGCTTTCGCCGCGAGAACTTGAAGCATTGTTTGAGAATGGGAGAAGATGGAGGGATGGCTGTGCCCGGAATTTGTGTAGGAGGTGGTGGAATTAGGGGCTGGAGGAGCCGAGGTGAGGGGTGCATGAGTTTATGGTTTGGCCACATTCTTTTGGTTAAGAATTGTTGTTAGTCTGCTTTCACCTTTGTTTCTCAACAATATTTGGGAGATGTCTGTTCGCTCCTCCATGGAGTGATTTTTWGTGGATAAGGAAAGCTGAAATCTATGTAATGCCAAGAAACTTGATCACTCTGGTACCAGTCACTTGTYGCGCTTCMCTGGGCCATATCAATTTTGCATCCTATTGTGCGGGACTGAGGGAGWATATTACAGGTTAAGTGGCGCTCCTTCGAAAGTTAAATGTAACTAATTTATTTTTTTGTTTCGAGTACAAACACCTATTAGTTTGATCTATTTGTCAAAATTAATGAGTTTTCATTTTTTATCACTTTCTCCTTAACTAACTGATTCCATAATTTATTTGCAAAATTTTGGTAGGTCACATTTACCTAATAGATAAATTTATGTTTTCACTTAACTTATGTTCATTGAATTTAAGACATTTCTAATAATTATTATTTCGTTCTTAAAATTACATTTTCTTTTTCTTTTCCCTTAAGTAATTCTAATCAACTGTTTGAATTTTGTATATCCCTCTATTACGAGTGAAATAAAAATTTACAAATAGAATTTCTTTTTAAAGAAAAACTAAAGGGTCAAAATTTAAAGTAATAATAACAATAGAGCCACTAATGTTTCGATTAGTACAAATATTATAAACAAAAAGGAAAAAATTAAATCGGTATGACATGCAACCAACTTTGCTGGCTGTTTCATTATCCAAGCAAGATCAAGATGCATGTCATAGCCATTTAATATTTTCATATATTGTTTGTGCTAATCAGAACATTGGTGACTTTATTGTTATTACTATCTTAAATTTGGTGAGTTCAGCTTTTTTTATTTTTTTATGAAAAACTCTATTTATAAATTTTTCATTTACTCATGTGAGTGTGAGATAKAAATATAAAATTTTGATATTTGGTCGTAATTAGTCAATGGTTGATGGAGAAAAAGAAAAAGGAGTGTAATTTTAAAAATGAAATAACAGTTATTATCGATGATTTCACAATTAAAATGAACATAAAGAATGAAAATATAAATTTATCTATTAAGCTAATAAGTCTCACAATATTTACTATCAAACATGTCATGAACCGAGTTAGTTAGGGAAGAAAATGATCTAATTGAAACTTAAGGTGTTAACTTGACAAATTAACCTAATTATAAGGAAATTTTTGTACTTAGTCCTATTTTCTTTTTAAAAAATTAATTATTTTTAAAAAATAAAATAAATCTATATCCTTAACGTTTTAAAAAATATTAATACTTGATATATCATTAAAAAGTTACGTTAAGCTCATAATGGTAACTCATTTCAAGAGTATTTTGGTGCATAAATAAATTATTTTTTAATTATTATTTTATTAAAAAAATCTTTTTTGCCCTTTCATTTTTCTTTTCTTCCTCTTTCCCCCAACTCCCCAGTACTGCCGCCTCTTCTCTTCATCTTCTTCTTTCTCTTTCTTTCTTCAACTTGGCACTGCAACACTACCACCACTTCAGCTCAATGTTGTTCTTCGTCTTCCACCGCCGCCGTCCCGACGCTGGAGAGAAACTAACTCGACATGATTCATTTCAAAATCACTGCGTAGATCCATTCCTCCACCTCAAATCTCCATTTAGTTGGATCAGTTTGAGTTGAGGTTTCCACAGCCACACTTGCTACACCACCACCAGTTGAGTTTTCCAATTCGATTTTTCTTCACTTTCTGCACTTATATTCTAGCAATCAATTTGCAACTGAAGAAGATGGCACCTTTAAAAATGATTTATTCAAAKCCGTTGAGAAAATTAATCTCTTTTAAATGAAGAGAAAGAGAAAGAGAAGAGGAAGGGAAGAAGAGAAGAAGAGAGGAAGAGAGGAATAGGGTTAGAAATTGAGTTAGGGTTAGGGTTAGGGTTAGGGTTAGGATTTTTTATTAAAATCCCATCCGCCCTCGGAGTGTTGATATTTTTTAGAACATTGAGGGTATCGATTTATTTTTTTTTAATTAAAATCCCTTTCCACCGTTAGAGTGTTGATATATTTTTTTTGGAACGTTACAGGCATCGATTTATTTTTAAATTTGGGAGTCAAAATTTAACATTTTAATAATCTTGATAATTAAACAATATAAATTATCTATTTTAAATATCTCTCTACTTTTTGTTTTATTTTAAAACTTTCATGTCCTCGAAATATTACGTTTGAATCTTAATATCTCTTCCCGGGCAGAATCCGACAACACCAGTCACGTGTAATGTACCTGTTGTTGATTGAGGGACAAAACAATCAAAACCCGCCCAACATCTTCATCTTCCACCTTAAACCTCATCAACATTTTCATCGTCCTCCCCAAACCGAGCCTCTGTAACATCTTCATCTTCTGCCAATGCCAAGAGGAATGCCTCCATCGGAATACCKCCAGAAAAGTAATTCGTGGACATGCTAAGCAAAGTACAGAGAAGCAAAAGGAACTGGAATCGATCTTTTGGTTTTGAAGTTTCTTAGATTTTCTGTAGAGCTGTAAAACAAGTCGATTCATCAAATACTAGCCATTAAACGGGGAAAATTAGTGGCAGAAGTAGGAAAAAACGAATCTTGGATAAAAGGTTACAAACTTCAGGTCTTCTAAGCAATGTGGGAGACGACTGGATCGGCAATGCGCCATATCACTCTAGCTACCAGAGGTGAGAGACCCAGAACTCAAAAAATGAAAGCAGCGAGGGCTAAGAATCAGGTACATTGCACGTGACTGGTGTTGTCGGTAAAGTTCATAAATGATCAAAAAAGAAAAGTTCATAAAGTTTAACAAAGTTTGATGAAATTAAATAAATACAATGTTCTTTAAATTCATCAATCATCAGTAAACCATTCAGATCAAATTTTTCTACAATTGATTTGTGATCTTAGATACTTTTCTTCAATCAATTTTAATTTTTGTTATTCTTTTAATTWAAGCCTGCCTCCAAATGGATGAAAAAACCAATGTAATCCAGTCATTTTACATGATAGATTGGGACTGCCCAAGGATCCAACTAATTTTGACATCTATAGAAACCAAGCATACTTTTATCAGGGTAAAGTAACCCACTAACATTCCCATAGTGTGATATGAAAATGGAAATCCCCACCTTTTTCTTTTATTCTTTTTAAAGATTACTATCTACTTTTTTACTCGTTAGAAAAAGAAATTTTGAATAGTTTCACTAAAGACCACATAAAAGTTTATAATTCTATATTACCATATCACTATGTAAAATAACTCTTTTATGTATATGTATATATATACGCATGGCAAATCTAAATTATTTTGAAGTGGCCCTTCTCAAAATTCTATTTATCTTTCTTAGAAAGCACAGCATGAAGGTTTCTATCTAATAAAGGAAAACATTTACTATAATCAATGCAGTCTGGAAGGGGAGCAACAGCAAAGACCATAAGACTGCCTTGCGAATTGCAAGAAGAAAAATTTTCTCGGTTTATGCGTGTCATCCTTGTGCAGGGGTCATGATGATCATCGTCTGTATGGTTCCANAACTAGATATAAAATAGATTTAATTATACGTTCAAGAAGTCGATGTAAGATTTTGTTTCTACCTTACCTGACCTTGCAGAGGATCACTTTCCTGTACCAGAATTGCTCAAAATTTTTCCTATAACAAGAAGGTTTATCGGCATCTACTTCCCTATTGGCTACATTAACAAAAAGAAAATCTAACCAGCATCTGAGCTTGGTCCCAGCTTTATCAAACCAAGAAGAGCACGGAAAGAAACATGCAACAGTAGATAATACAAATCATCAAGAAAGTGCCAAATGCTTAAGGTATGGCTAGATTCCAGATGTATATCAGGAGACTGCAAAATATATGAGAATGAAAGTCAAAAAACATCAGAAATCTTGGCCGAGGATGCACGTGTAAATATGCAGAGGACCAACCCACCAGGAACATGCGAGGAAAAAAAAAGATTTGGACCATTTGTTACTTGTGTGTGTCATCCGGCCAAAGCCATGCTAATCTCCTCTTTATTGTTCCAATTTTGGGACATAGCCACCAAAGCCCCTCAAAGAGACAACCATCTCATGCTTGTGTTCGACATGGAACACTGAAAGTAATAACATAGAAAAGGAAAGCATGTGGCTTTAAAACTGGCTCCAGATGGTGAAAAGATTGGTTGAAAGTTAGAAAGTCCTTAATTTATTTTGCTTTCTCTTTAAAAGAGATCTAACATTAAGGAGGAACTAATATTGAGTTACAAATCCAACCATCGAGAAACTTAGATGAAGCCCGGTAGCTTATAGACTTCATAAAAACTGCAAATTAGCCTCTCCCTTATTAGAAAATTATGTAGTCTGAAAAGCTTTCTTCTCTTCACCATGAGAAAATTACATAACCTGCAAGCTTGGGGGGAAGAAAGATCCGGCTTCCCTTCCCTGAAATTTAATCAGTTTTTCCTGCATTAGAATCCTTCTTTGATAGTTTATCAAGGATGTTCCGGGTAGGTTGAAGAAGTTTGTACAGAGCCCTGCTGGACAAAGAACAATACGAGCCCATAACTAGTATAAAATCAAGCCAATCAAGCCATGCATGAGCATACGGGACATTTTTAGTTTACAAACTAACTGTTACTCAAAGCAAAAAGAAGATTTCCATTCTAACAAAGTGCTTAAATCAAGGAATTTAGGTCGGACCAAAATGTCCAATTTCGATGCCAACTTCTCAGTTGAATAAATCCATGGTCAGCTACTGACAATCCAGCCACAAAACATGAACTAATTGAGGAAATTTTGGAATAGGGATGCAATAAGTAGAGGAAGGGGGGAAAAAACTATTTGTGATTTTTTTTTTTTTTTGGGGGGGAAGGACTGGGGCAAAAAAAAAAAAAAAAAAAAAAAGAAACTACGTTTTGGTCCTAAGACTTTTTGCATATCCTAGTTAGTTGTTAATGAATAAATCTTCCGGAAAGACTCTAAAAACCTAAAAACCAGCCACACAAACTTCCCATTTAATCTGTATCCCTAATGATATACGGGATAATGACCAAGAGATAACCAAAAAATAAATTAGCAAAGAAAGAAAACCAAGGAACATCATAGAATGCTACATCTATAAAAGGGCAACAAAGAATTCCATCAAGTTCAATTCATAATCGCAAAAGAAGTTGAGAATCCATCACCAAAGGCCATAACGCCATAACATCTCCTCCCATTAACAAAATTCACAGATTCAGAAAGGAGATTCATGAGCAAGACATATAGAGTTCACCACAAATTTGCATGCARGCGGCATCTTTAATCCATTTCTCCACAAATCCATCCCTACTCTAATGAAAAAACATAATTACAAGAGTGATTGAGGTCTCTTTATTGGAACCTTCAACTGCTTTCTCTTGACTCTGTTTCAATAATAACCAATACGTTTTATACTTCCTGCTGCTGGTTCCTGGGCATCACTTCCTTTTCCTAGAAACACTAGCCGACCTTCAAGACCCACATAACCAGAGTTYGTCAATCAATGGACATTTGTACATTTCTTTAACAGCAAAATGAAGTTTACCATATCATCTCTTATTACTTGCATGAAAAATTTTCACACAAATTCTGTTGTGCAGAAATTATTTGCAGAGTTTTTTTCTTTGCACAGAATAAGTATATAGCATGCAAATGGAGCAGTCAATCTGGTTATGATTTCATCAAAGCACAAGTTTCCTAGGTGCGGTGCCAAAGTAAATTATCATTTATTTGTCTCTATATAATCAAATATAAATTGAATAGTTACTGGTCGAAACTATCTTTACATCCTAATGGGGTAATCTCATAAAGGATTAGTGTATAGATCTTCATATAACTTTGACCACGAAGCATATATTCATTTTTCCCCGTTCCCATGATATGATAGCTGCAAYAAACCAGATTTCTTATTACGTATAAATCCTCTACATACCTTTCTCAGAGAAAAAAAAATGATTACTGAAGAGCAATTACCTCAAAGAACTGGTACTATAAAATAACTGATGCATAAAGAATCCATGGGAATTTCAAAATCTGTAAATCACAATACCGGTCAAGTAGAGCAGAAGAAAGTGAAAATGTTTACCATTTCGGCGTATAGCAACCTCTCTTAAACGGCGAATAAGTCCAGTTATTGGATCACTGAATATTTTTGTTTCCAGATTTCCTTCTACATACAAGACGGACCTATAAGAAGCAAGCATAAATTACATTCAGGGATTAAATATGGAGAGATAACCAAGAACGGTTATTGCAAATCACTAACAAAATGGGAGGCAAGGCATGCAGATCATTGACAAGTGGAAASCAGTACTTCTAACAAGAGCATAAACGATAATTAGGAGGCAGGCATGAATTAAAGAGATAACAAGTGAGACTAGTCCAGCAATGAAGCATTTTGGGCCACCTAGGAAACTCAAACCRTCATTCATGCAACAAAAGTTAAACTGAAAGCCACACTTTTTCCTGCAGATGGCACCTTCCATTTCTCCTACGGAAGCATCGCTCTGACTTGTTCATCAGAGCAATAAGTTCYTGGTAGTTTTCCTTTTCATGGTAAACAATTTTTCCATTATTAAAAAAAAAAAAATTATTCACTCATTTATTAATTGCTACAACTATATTAGCTTCTATCAGACTCATAAATTTGGATTCTACGTGCTTACTTCCCTCATTTGCTTGATATGTTCATGCAGAGAAACTTTATTTGACAAAGTAATTTGTCAAATTTCAGATTTCCTACAAAATCAGAAGCACATACCAAAAGTCAATTGGGGCCAAAAACTAGATATCAATAGGAAAAGCTCACCCTGGAATGACATTCTTCATTGCAAGGTCTCCTAACCTCATAGGATAAACTACAACCCTGTGCCACTGAACAGCGCACCTATTTGCATATTCCATTGGGTCCTCATTATCCAAAGGTCTCCTATTATTGCGAATACCCCCTGTCCCCAATGACAGCAGTGTTATTGTTGACCCATTCTTCAACTTCTTCTGAATAGGAGGTTGTCCCACCTGCCCCACTAATATAGCCTGTGTAACATAGCATCATTCGAAGATGTGAAAACAAATCAGCAAACTCCAAATATACAACAYCCATTATAAAGAAGAAAGACTTGTGTGTAACCTTGATTCCTCATTATCATTCTATATATTCTAACAAAGAAAGCACGATTTCCAATCTACAAATGAAAAATTTTCGTCCAGCCTAATTACCAACCATCATTGTTCCATGTAGTCTAACAAACAAAGCCTAAGTTCCAATACATTTCCTATGCATGCACACATAACGCTCATTATCTGCGAACATATAATAAAACACACCAAATTAACTTACAGCCCTCAAGATCAAGTACTTTGAAACCATGCCAATATTGGAAGATTTTACATATATATTGTTTCCATTCAATAGCTTAATAACTACCAAAGCTGCTCACCAAGAACCAAAGACTCCGACTTTTACAACCTCCCCTTCCCCACTGGACAGAAAAGGTAAAAGAGAAACTGAGCAAAAGCCTCGACCTACACGATCTAGCTGCCTAGTAGTGTCTAAATCTAAATGTCTATACCTCCATCTCCCTCTCCCGTGGTTCCCCTCCCAACAAAATTCCGGTATAAAGGAAAAGAATAAATCAAAAAATATGCAAATTCATGATTTTCTAATCACATAAATAATGTAAAGAAGCAGGAGTAAAGATTGCCAATTCATTTCTTAAATTGTGGTACTTGCTAAACATYCAAGCAACTATAAATAGAAAGCTCGAAAACTGGGTATGCGGGAGTGAATGTACCTTGTAAATGCCAACATCCAAGCCATCTTCTAGGGGGCGATCAACAACAACCSGCTGCCTCTCAGTTGAGTCTGAAGACGGAGAAGAAGATGAAAATGGAAATGAATCATCGTCCGACKCGACCGGGTTGARAGCGTCTTCCAAGCCASAGCTTTCGGATGAAGAAAGGCTCTTTGTGCAGAAAGAATAAGTGAAACTTGAGGGCTTCTCCTTGGTGGATGTGAGCAGAGCTGTACGAAAAATTCTTCTTGAAAGTGAAGAAGCCATTGAAGGTATCTTGAGAAGAAGAAATGAATTTCACTTGAACCCTATTATTTTGGGGAAGGAGGTAATCATTAAAACCCTATAAATTCTTAAAGGAAAAAAGAATCAGCTGGTAGAAGCGTGTTGCTTGAATGGGGAACTCGTGATGACGGTGGCGAAGATAGACAAATGATATTCTCAGTTAGCTGAAGTCTTTAAGTATTAACAAATTTCAGGGGCTAGTTTGAATATTTTGATAAATTTTTAATATAAAGATTTAAGAAAATTAATTTTTGATGTACATTAACTATTTATGAATTTTTATAAATATTTATATGCATCTTTTAATAATTCATCACCATTTTTTATATGGAATCCGATAAATTCGTACATGTATTTTACGCATACCTTTTACGTAAAGGGTACAAATATTTTTAAGATTAATTGTAACATTTAAAATTATTTAAAAGATGTTTTAATTAAAATTAATAAAATTAAAAAAGACAGATAAATTGGCGTCGGCTGGCATAAAAAAGGCTGCCTATTTAGTGAAGATGAAGGAGGGCCAGAAGCATCAGTAATGCAACAAAGCAACATGGTAATGTTTTTCTAGATAATGTTAATGAAAAAAAAAAAAAGAAATAAAAGAAGAGGATGAGGCATCTTAAAAAATGCAGCCCTCCAATCTCTGCAAAAAACCTAACGACGCTTTGACCCCAAAACCACCTGATTCCATTCCCCAAATTGATGATAAAAGATAACTTGATCCCAAAGCAACTCCTTGATCTTCAAAAATCCTGTTATTCATTTTCACCAACATCACCCAAAGATTGCAAACCAGCCGTACCATGATCACAATTTCAGCATTCAGGGGGAAAAGAAATTGTGCAGCAGAAGGGAAAAATAACTTCCATTTCAGCACTGGAAGAACTTCGCATACCAGGTAAAAGATTCATGAAACATCAAAAGAATGAAAGTCGGCAACTCCTTACCGGGAAAAGCATTACATAGAATTCCTTCCCTATTTGTATCGACTGGGTTGAAGATTTTGAAGTTTTTACTCCCGAAAACTATAATGGTGGGTGCTCTGTCCTGCGCTGCTAATCGGAGACAACCTAGCACAATATCTTGATCTCTAAAAAGGTATAGTTTTTCCATAACTGCACAGCATGAACTCTACCAGTTTATAGTGAAAAGGCCGAGAAATTATTTTTAGTGACTCAACAAACAAATTAGGGAAGAAATCGAATAAAAAGACTAATAACCACTATATAAGCATAGCAAACTGATGCAAAGCATCRGTACGCAATAAAAATAATCCTATAAAAGAAAATAATGACATTTGAAACCAGGAAACTTTTTCAAAAATCATAAAAAAGACTATTAAGCTAAAGAAAAATTGGGCACGATCCTCATCTTTCGAATAGAGAACAAATACTTCTCTTCTTGCTACCTTTTTAGTCCAGTAGCAAATGTAGCAAAATTAAAAGCACTACAGATGCATATTCATTATGTTTACGCCGGTGGATTTCCGGTACAACATATTTTGCAGCCAATAAATCTAATAAACTGAACTATAATGCTAAGTAATCTTGGTTCTTCAGAAAACTTACCCAGAAAGAGTTAGGGTCCGTATGCCCTAATCCACAGCTGCTCTTCCTAATCAAACTCTGAAGGAGAGAAATTTTTCAATTTACAAACACTTCTTTACGTATGACTTGATCTTTACAAGTTTAGAACTTACTATGAATTATGAGAAATAAGAGGAATCTTTTCAAGTTCAAACTTCCATGATAAGCACCTAAGCCGCAAACAATAATAAGAGCTCTCGCGCAAAAAAGGGAAGGCGGGCTTGGCCCTTGTACAAAGTCTTGGGCTTTAGTAAATTATCCAATATTTGACGAGGAATCTCTTTTTTTAGGACAAAGAAAATGTTTTTAAGTTTACTAGTCTAGGATAACATGTAACGCACCAAATCTTGTATGAAATAAATATATCTTGTTATTTTATCATTACAACGTAATCATTATTTATTAAATTTTAATTTATCATGTTCCATGTTATTCTTGATAATTATGAATAAAATTATGGCAGCCATCATAGAATTTTAATATGGCAGATATTCATAGAATAATTTATGAATTTTAATTATCTTTTGTTGATTTTCAATTATCATAAAACTCTAATATGACATTTTTTGCACACTCAAAACGGTATGATTATTACCTATTAAGTATATATTGTTCTCCATGTAAAATATAAAATAATTATTATGACTAATTCTTTCTTTTTTCTTTTATTTATTTTTATTCTACATAATCCATTTAGTTATAATGACATTATAGGACAATTATAAGTCCTACAATTCTAAGGATGATATCGCCGATGATGTATTCTTATGCATTTTCATATTTTAGAATTTTGTCAAATATGTGGTTATGTTTAGTAGGATTTCTAGAAAAGTACATTCACCAACGTCAACGGAATTCTCTAAAAATCCATTCAAAAGAAATAATTGATTAGTCATCATATTGGATGTCGTCGTTTTTCATAATTGTGAGTTGCACATTCTTCATAAAAAATATTTTTTCCATTTAAGAAAATTATATATCGTCAATAATGTATTTTTATGCATTTTAGATTTTAGAATTTTAACATATACTTCCTCTGTTATTTAATGTATGTCGCAATAGGATTTTTCTTTATATTTGAAAGTTTGTCACATTCCAATTTTTAAGAGAAAATTAATTTTTTTGAAATATTTATCCTTATTTAATTTTTAAACCAATACCATAAATCAACATATTTTCCTCTCATGGAATTAATTCTCTTCTTTTTCAATGTAAGGATAAGAATGACATTTCGATAGTAAGTTAATACCAACTTATGAATTTCTTGGTCGGTGTATTTTAATCTAATGCGACATTATTTAAAAAATGGAGATAGTATATGATGGTTGATTCACTATATTTTTTAATGTATTTTTATGCATTTTCAGATTTTAGAATTTTAACACATACATATTTATATTTAGAAGCATTTCTAGAAAAGTATATCCACCAAAGTCAACTGAATTTTAAAAGTTCATTTAAAAAAGATAATAATCAACAGTCATATTGGATGTTGTTGCTTTAATAGTTATGAGTTGCACGTTTTTCAATGTAAAAATTGTATCTATTGAAGAACATTATTAATGTTAATTTTATTAAAACATGAAACATATTTAAAATAAACATTTTTTTAGTAATAACCTTATTTCCTTTCTCTTGCTCTCTCTCCCTCCTCCCAATTTTGTAATTTTAATCAAAATGGCTTTTATTTGAAAATGACAAAATTGACTTTAAAATCGTTTGTGCCCTTTAAGTAAAAGGCATTCGTAAGGCAAGTGAGAAAAATCCATCAAATTCCACTGCGAAGAGTTGTGATGGGGCAGAAATAAAGACTCGTAATTAGAAAAGATATATCAATGAGTAAAAAAGAAAAAAAGTTTATGAATATTTATAGAAACTCGCAAATAGTTGAGGTGAATAAAAAATTAATTTTCATAAATATTTATTTTCATTTTGAGATTGAAAATATGTAATTCATTTGCATAAGGATCATCGGCTTTTGTATTACATTTTTTATTTAACTTTTATCAATTCTCTATCTCATAAAATTGAAGTTTGTACAATGAAGTTCGACTCATGTTACGCTGACATGAAAAAAGTAAAGTTCGACACTCTCTATCTAACTCAATAGTTGGATATAACTCTTGAGTTTAAGAGCTTTTCTTTTATTAATTTATTTGAAGAAAATAAATGTCATATGGGCATTGAATCATAGTGACGGAGATGGTGACATAATGTGTTAGAGGCGATTGAGTTTCTCCCCCTTTCATTAAACTAGTACAGGCAAACGTGCGTTGCACATCAATTTAAACTTAATATATTATATAGCTAAGGTATCTTGCCATGAAAATGGAAGCACAATTAATATTTACCTTATCAATATATATGCATTATATACAAATAAATATTGAGCATGCATCCATGTATGTTAATAGTACATGTAAATTGATCTTTTTTTATTGTGACTGGTCCTTAAACCAAATAAGAGAACGTACATTGCACGTCATTTTGAAMCTAATATTTTATCAACATAGCTAAGGTAAACAAATTGAGACAGCCATAGCGAACCCAAAACCACATAAAAGTTAAAGGCAACATAGAACCAAAGGAAAAGAAAGTTGATGATGCATCAAGTAGTACTGATTATGGCCTAGCAAATTATAAGAAGGATGTAAAAAGATTCTAGAATTAAAATGAGGAGAGACAGTTTTCGGTCAATGTTTGTGCTACAATGATCATGATTAATGCATTCCAAGTGTGTATTTTCTACACATTGGACTAAGTTTGCTAAATTCAATCTTTTCTTTTATATATTTAACATTATATCTCATATGTCGCTTTCTATATTTACTTTCTTTTGATTTATTTGAGAAAGATTGAACTTATGAAATGCTTTTCATTTAACTTAATAAATTCATTCATTTTCTCAATATATTTAACATCGTATCTAATGTGTCCTTAAATGCTCAAAATAAGGTTATTATTGAAAAAATAGAAGTAGGGTAAGGGATAAAAATGTTCAGAAAATGATTCTCGTATCGTGTGATATTTTAATATATTATGATATAAATTATAGATTATATATATTCATCTTATATGGATTGATATCCGATATATTGATTGACATATGATAAAATTTCCTCAATGTTAATATTGTAGCATTAGAGATGCTTTACATAACAAACTGAATTTCTGAACTATATATTTATCTTATTATGTCTAATTATGAATACTTAATTTGGTCRGAAAGTTTGATAACTAATTTATCAAAACTCTAAATATTGTTATTCTYTTATAATTTTATCAATTTTACTTATTCTTTTGAATTTATAAATTCTTTAAGGACAAMWATTACTTGAATATAACTAAGCAAATMAATATAATTCAATATATGTGTATCATAATTATTTCATTAGTTATTATGCAAAAATATTTTTCTGTATAGAAAAACATTTGAATGGTCCAGAAGACAAAATGATTTATTTGCATATTACAAAAGATAAATTCTGAATACAACATCTCTAAAGGAGGGATGATGTTTAGCAAATTCATGTTTYCCATAATTTTGTATATGCATAATTATGTTTGTGAAAAAGAAAACGTAATAAGCTAAAACACAAAGAGAACTGCATTGGAATTTACTAAACTCTATGTGGGTTGGAGTAGATTTATATTACTCAATGGCTAATAATGAAAGATAGAGGAGATAGTAGGGGATGATATGATTAATTTTGTTTATTAAACACGTATACATAAGCATATTTAATGATGAGTATAAAATTAAAATTTTATCACTTAAAATTTATAAAAATATTTAGAAAGTATTTAAGATATAGACATTTCAAATTATATTAACTATTGTGATTTAGTAAATTATTAATTGGGTACGCTTTAAGTAATGTATTGCTTATAAAAAAAAGGTGAAGTCTTAACCTATTGATATAAAAAATATTTAATATGTAATTATTATTAAACCCGATACTAAAATATTAATATATTTTATGGGAATTTTAGGACCTACATAAATTTGAATTTTGGATGGAAATTCTAAGAGGGAAAAAAATAAMAAAAGGAACAAGAAAAGAAATTTTTTTCTTCTTGAATTTATTTTTGTTGGCATTGACATATTGATTTCCCATAAGAAAATAAGTTAATAAGTCTAATATGTAGAGCCTAATAGAGGGATTGTTCAAGTTGAAGTATAAAAGGTCTTAAAACCATGGCATTTTGGGTCCTTTAGATTGAAGTCTCTTTACGAAACTCCCCATGACAATATATTTATTGAGAATTTTTGCATGCAACAAGAACGCTTTGTTTAATAAAGTTGAAGTTTGAGTTATTGAATTTTAAGACTAAAGTCTAATAAATAACTGAATTTTTTAATAACAAAATTTTATTTATACGCTTCTGAATCTAAATATTGAATTTGATTAAAATGTTTGATAATCAATTTAGTAAAATTCTTTTTACAATTTTATTTTTTTATTCTTTTAAATTTAGATTAGGGTCAGTTTATATCGGGTTAATAGTCAAAGATAAGAAATATAGGAGATTTTGGGGATAATTTGATCTCGTAAATAAAAAATTATTAAATCCATACAAAGGGCATATTCACTTAAATTTAGAAAATAATTTATGATGTATTTATTAAAGGTTTTGTTGGCTGTAGTTAAGGATTAATGAGTATAAGAGAGTGTTTGATTCGAAAAAAGAATCTAATTAATAACAACATTAATGGGTAATTTTGTCAATGAGTTGGATAACCATTAATATGAGTATTAATGGTTCTTATTAAATGTCATTTAAATAAATATTTTAAATTATTAATTTTCATTTCATGAGTATTAATAAATTCTAAACTCTAAAACTATAAACCCTAAATCATAAAATCCTAAACCCTAAACCCTAAACCCTAAATCCTAGATGAAAATTAAAAGAATAAAAAAGAAAATTAATAAATAAAAAAATTAATGTTCATTCAAATGAAAAATATACTTAAAAAAATTATTTAAATGACATTTAATAAAAATCTTTAATACTCAAATTAATTAATGATTATACAATATATTGAAAAAGATTACCCATTAATGTTATAATTAATTATATTCTTTTTCAAGTAAAACTCTCTCTCCTACTCATTAATGCTCATCTATAGCCCTTGGACTGTGGTTAACATTTCTCAAATAGAAAAATGCTAATCACAATCTAAGGGTTGTTATAAGCATTAAATGAATAATCATTAATAACAAGTATCTTTGATTTTCAAAAATAGATAATGAATATAAGCACTAATTGTGAAATTAGTATTAAATGCTTATTACTATTTATGATTTAAATAATTTGTTGACCATTTTCTTTCATTAAAATGAGTAATTTTTTCTTTTCTTCTCATTTTTTATTCATTGATTTTTTTTCTTTTTTGTTTTTTTCTTTGTTTGTTTGTTTTTTTCTTGTTCTAGAACAACAGTAGAATACTTATTTTAAGCATGCATAATCATGAATAAATTAGTTAGTCACTTCATTTTCTATTGTTACAAAAATTATATATTAAGGGTTTAGGATTTTTGGTGTAGGGTTTTAGGGTTATTTTTTATTTAATTATGAAAACCGCAAAAAGATATAATGATTAGTTAATTGATTCATAATTAAGCATTCTTAAACTGAGCATTTTATTGTTGTTCCAAAATAAAAAAATAAAATAAAAGAAAATAAAGAAAAGGAAAAGATAATGAATGAAAAAAATAATAGCCATTTAAATAAAAGAGAGTCAAAACTCATTCCAATGATAAATATTTGATACTAATTCAGCCATTAATTACATCCTCTTAATAGTCAACTATATACCTCATTAATGCCTCTATATCCATAAATTCTTAACCAACTAAACCCTTTAAAATATTATGACATTACAAATTAGATTATTAAATGTCTTAAATGATTCCATTTAGGCATTAAATTTATTATCAGACATGCCTTAAGTTGAGATTAGAAATATGTGCCCAAGATATTATTACTATTAGAGTATTCTAAAAAGAAAAGGTTAAAAATTCCAAGCATCTTAAACAAATAATAGAAAAAGAATTTTACGAATTTTACTATCAAAATGCCCAAATTAAAGTGTTTGTTTGAAGGAATACTTCTTGATTTTACCTTCACATTTGTGTTTGTTGGATAATATCAATACATATAACAAATTTCTTTTCGCAGCTACAGTCTAATGAAATGGTCAAAATGCTCCTATTAAAAAAAAAAAAAAAAAGAAGATTCCATGACCCTCATTTCACGCAATCCTGACCGAGCTTGACCATTTTGATTTTTTATTTTTAAATTATTATTCATTTCAATTTTTTTATTCTTAATTTATTTTAAGTTTTTTTTCAAATTTATATATATAGGAAGAAAATAAAAGAAAAATTATTTTTTTATGCACCTCAACTATTATGATTCTTTGTGAATATCCTTGATTTTCTTTTTTACTTATTTATATCCTTCATTTAATTATTAATTTCCTATAATTATAACATGATTCAAACATGCTATCTTTCAATCTCGGGGGCAAACACGCTACCATTACACCAAGGATCCTTTGATTAGTCTAGATTCATTATTATTTATATCCTGATTTCATCTTCAAGCATTGCACAAAACCAATTGCTTTAGTTTCCCGCTCTCTTCATTTTTTCTTTCTGTCAATTGTTTTATAGTGTATGATCAATTGAAATTTAACCCAAAAATATCTTTATATATACCATCGTTACATTGATTTTTTATTTTTAAAATTTCTTTTTATTTATAATCTATAATATATTAAATATCATAAAAATGAAAATCATTTTGTGGATAACTTTATCCCACTTTTTTCCTATTTTTTATTTTTCCAAAAATAACTTGGCTTTGAGTATTCAAAGGGACGTTAGATATAATATTAAATACATTAAAAATGAATAAATTTAGCAAGATTTAAAATATCTTATATGTTTAATGKTTCTAAAATTCTATGAATTAATTTAATAAATTAAGTTCAAAATATTTTTAAATTTCTCAAAAATCAAAATTTTCCTCATCTGGTTTCTGATATAATTTGATTCCAATTATATATTATCTTTGTTTCATAGTAATTGACCTACTATCATTTTTTTTTTCCAAATTAGTTGTCCTTTTGGAAATAAAGAACATATTAAATATCTTTCTTCCTATTTTATCCCATATTTATTATCCTACCATCTCATAACTTATTCGACTCTTAGAAAATCAAAAACATATTCATCAAAGTTAAAATTTTCATTTTATTCAAAGTACTATAAGAATCAACAATTCCTTAATATGCATAATTATGTCTAAAAGGACAGTTATTTTAACACAGAGGGAGTAATATGCAAGTGGTGGATCTCTTCTCACTATTCAAGAGGTGCATAAGTCCAAAAAGTGCATATGTTCTTTCAAGGTTAGGTATGATAATAATTTAAAGTGAGGTTTTGGTGGTCAATAATCTGTTAGTTCACAAAGATGAAACATTGTAATACAAAGTTATGCATACCAGTGAAAATTAACAATATTATGAACAACCTTAGTATTCTCATACCTAGGCTAACGTTTTTACTCTCTTGATTAAAGTTTAGAACTTTATGATTTCTCTCGCAATTAAAGCTTTGAACTTGGCGATTGTGAGGATCTGACTAGAGCTCAAGACATAATTTTTATTTCAATTTTTTAGATCATGGGTAAACATAATTTTATTTTCTAGTTCATGTAGAGGTGGAAGGGCAGTGGGTGAAATAGTTTTAGTAGAAGGTGAAATAGTTTCAAAGACGATCGGTCATGAAATTTGAAAATCGTAAACATTAAGAGATTGATAGAGTGAAAGAAGTGATTAGTGCAAGGGAAATTTGTAAAGATTTCGGAGTTGATGACAACTTGAAGTATGAAATAGCCTGAACTCTATTATATTGTAATTAAGTACTACTATTGGTATGAGATTTTTTTAATATGATCACGTAAATATATTTTTTTCCTCTCATTTTGYCAATATCATTTAGAACTCATGCCCATTAATGTCAGTTCATATTCTTAATAAATTAAAATTTTCTATTTAGAAAACATTTTACACAATGATATTATCATTTGAAATAAACAATTATTGCTACAAGGACTGCACTAGATGTGTCGAATGAATATTACATTAACGTATTTAATAAATATTATTTGGCACAACTTAAAAATTGGCACAAAATAATGCGCAAAGCACGTAAATTCATATTCGCATATTTAATTAAATATGACATGATGTGAGAATCATTTTGAAGTTACTTTTATCCTCCCACCCTACTTTCAATCTTCCAATAATAAACTTGCTTTTTTTTCTCAGTATTATTTTTTCATGTTTTTTATTTGATGTAAAAAGTAGACTACTTGTATATGTATATAAAAAAAAGATAATTAGTTGAGCTGACATTATATTTGAACTTATAATCTGTATTTTTTCTAACACAATATTTGAATCTTTGAGATTATTTATGTATGGTTTCAATGATTTCTCTAAGTGCATGAATRTTTGTCTTGTGATTTATAAGTGGATTAATCTTGGCTTATGAAATAATACTGGTTCTTGAAGAATTTTAATTCTTGTTAGAAATTATTCATTTATTGTTTTACTTGAGCATTAATTATGATTAATTATAATCTAGAGTTACTTAGTTCTACTAAAAATCAAGTCCAATTAGTATCATGTCATGTTTTCTTTTTCCGCTATCCATTAGAGATTTATTACTTCCATGACTCGAAAACTATGGTGCAGCTGTTCTAAAGGGGCTAATTAAAAAAATCACCTAAAAGGTATGTAAGGACCCATGTAAGATGAAATGTGGAGGGCGTTGGGATTTAGGGATATTGGTGCCTTTAATGTTGCATTACTGCCCAAACAATGCTGGAGAATACATGACCAGCCTCACTATTTGGTGGCCAGGGTTTTGAAGAGAAAATATTTCCCACACACGTCTTTTCTGCAAGCACAACTTGGTAGTCACCGTCTTATGTATGGAGAAGCCTTTTAGAGGGTGTTAAAACCCTCTAATTGGTGATGGCAGCTCGGTTAGGGTTTGGAGAGATAAGTGGATTCCTCAGCATCATTCTTTGAAGTTCTCTCACCCCTACCTCCTCTCATTATTATTTGTAGATCTTAGGTTTTTGCACTCATTCATTTTCCTACGGAAACTTGGAATTAGTCCTACCTTTCGACCTTGCTTGTGAAAGAAGATGTAGAGATCATCCGGGGAATCCCTTTGAGCGTCAACTGCTCGCTTGATAAACTCATCTAGGTGCACAATAACAAAGGCACATACTCAATAAAATCAAGTTACAAGGTGATTATGACAAGGTTGGACCGAGAGAACAACGTTGACTCTTGCTCGCTTAGTCATAGGCACTTATTCTGGGATTAGTTATGGAGTTTGCTTCTACCTTTCAACACTTTCTTTGGCATTGCTGTATGAATATCATCCAAACAAAGGCAAACTTTCAAGGAGAATTAAAAYGACTTGACCATGTTGCCCTAGGTGTGTCTTTGGTGAAGAAATAGGGCTTCATGCCCTCTTCAACTGTCAGTTTACTGAAAAGGTTTGGGAACTCTTCCCTATCCCTAGGTGTTGGAGAACACATAAGGCATCAAGCTTCATGAATTTTCTTGGGGAATTTTATGGAGGCTGAATGTGGGGCTAATTGCAGCTTATTAGATTTTCTGTGATAGTGGATATGACTTCGACGAAACACTATGATAATTGGTAAGGAGACTGATCCATGGGAGGTGGCGCAACAAGCGCAGGTGCTATCTAGTAAGCATACATGCATACTGAGTTCGGACACCTTGATTTAGAGACCTGTTCACATCATTAAATGGAAGCCGCCATTGCAGCCATCTTATAAGCTCAACATAGATGAATCTTGGTCCAATATCTCCATTGGTTTTGGAGTGCTGATAAGAAATTATAAGAGAGAAATGGTTGTGTCCATGCTATGAAAGGTCCAACTTGAAGGGACGTTGTGCAAGCTGAGGCCCTAGCAGCCCTTGAGGATGTTAAAACTATGACTTGAATTTTAGAAACATAATTCGCTGATCAGCTCAAGTATGGGCTAGTTATATTAACTTCAAGACTGGGCCAGTGGAGAAGCTAATAGCATGGCCCATATGTGAATCAGAAAACAGGCTTTCCTTAAGCCTGCTCAGGACTGTGGATTAGAGCAGAATTGACATCAACTGTCTCAGCTAATTATTTGAAGTCTGAGACAGTTGGAAAGAGAACCCGRGAAATAAGGGTAGTAGTTGTCCGGGAGAAAGAAAAAAGGGGAAGTGCAGCAGAGAGTGAAGTGGCTACAGCACTTAGTGGAATGCACATGCAGGAGCAGTCAGAAACATCATCAATCTTGCAGCTAGATTTTAGGTAAGAAATCAAAGTTATTGTCTAATTTCTTATAGTGGTTTTAGACCATTAGCAAGATATAGTTCTGTTCTATTTTTTAGTCCATATATATAGAGCTTGCTGTAATGTGGCATTTGTGTACTTCATTTCTTGTTTTGAGTACTTTTGTGAATGCTGCAAGTTCTCTGCAGAACTTCATCTGTAACCCTCTGATTTCATAGTGAATTTACTTCTGTGGCCTTGTCCGTCAGCATATTGCTGGATACCACATTAATTCTTGGTGTTTTTTTTCTTTAGCTTTCAATGTCTTTTACTTAATTCCTATATCTATATTGCAATCTGTACAACAAACTGGTATCAGAGCTGAGTTTTCTGTTATATTACAAAGAAGATGGGTGTTAAAAGTTTGAAAATTGATAAGTTTATTGGGAAGAATAGTTTCAGTCTTTGGCAAATTAAAGTTAGGGCATTGCTTAAACGAGAGGGTCTGTGGACACCTCTGCTGAAGCCTCCACCAAATCCTCTACCAGACAATATGGCATTTTTGGAAGAGAAGGCTTACTCAACCCTAATCTTATCCTTGGAGGACAATATCATCACAGAAGTCTCTGAACAGAACACTRCTGCTGGGCTGTGGTGCAAGCTAGAGAGTCTCTACATGACCAAGAGCTTSACYAGCAAACTACTTCTGAAGCAATGTTTGTTTGGACTTAGGATGCAAGAAAGTACATCTTTGGAAGATTATTTAGATCGATTAAATTCAATATTATTAGACCTACGTAATATTGAGATTAAGATTGATGATGAGGATGCTRCATTAATACTACTTRCCTCTTTACCTCCATCATATGAGAACTTTAGAGAGTCATGACTAATGAAAATGACTCTATAGCATTAGAGGAGGTTAGGTCCGGCCTTTACAGTAGAGAAATCATGCATACATGTAGTGGTCCTAACACTGAAAGTCATGCTATTGGACTTATAGCCAACAGCAATCAGAGTTCTATTAAAATTGGTAAGAAGAAATTCCTTAAGAAACCATCAAAAAAGGGACCAAAACCAGGAGATACATATAACTACTGTAAGGAAAGGGGTAACTGAAAGAGTGATTGTCCCAAAAAAGAGGCAAAGGAAAGTTGGAAATGCACCTAGTACTATGGCTATTGCTAAAGAAGGTACAATATCCGAAGAGGATATTGCACTGGCTGCTGATGGACACACACATTACACTGATGTGTGGGTTCTAGATTMTGGAGCTGCATATCATACTTGTCCTAGGAGAGAATGGTTCTTGACCTATAAGCAAGTGAATGGTGGAAATATTTCCATGGCTAATGATGCTGTTTACAAGGTGGCTAGGATTGGTTCAATCAAGATTAGGACACATGAAGGGAAGTCTTGTACATTGAATGATGTTAGAACCTTATATCTCTTAGTCTTATGGATAAAAGGGGATTTAGTTTCAAAGGGGAAGGTGGAGTGATACATGTTTGCAAGGGCTTAAAGTGATTCTGAAAAGAGTCAAGCAGGGTACCATGTATCTGTTGCGGGGTGCTACACTTATGGATACTGCATCCATTGCTTTCTTTGAAATTAAGAAGGGAGATATGACYAAGTTGTGGCATATGAGGCTTGGACATATGAGTGAAAGAGGAATGCAAATCTTGGCCAAAGAAAATCTTCTATGTGGACATGAGGTTAATAACCTCAGCTTCTATGAGCATTGTATTTTTGGAAAACTACATCGTAGCAAGTTCACCAAAGCAGTTCATAGAACAAAAGGCACACTTGACTACATCCACTCAGATTGTTRGGGTCCCTCACGTGTGGATTCCCTGGGAGGTCATAGATATTTTCTGTCTCTGATTGATGATTTCTCTAAGATGACTTGGGTGTTCATAATGAAGCAGAAAAGTGATGCCTTTAAGCACTTCAAATAGTGAAAAATTCTAGTGGAAAATCAGACAGGGAAGGATCAAAAGACTAAGAACAGACAATGGGTTGGAATTCTGCTCACTTAAGTTTGATGAATTCTATAAGAGTGAAGGGATTGCTAGATATCATACTGTTAGGCATACACTACAGCAGAATGGTGTTACAGAACGTATGAATCAAACACTGCTGGAAAGAGCTAGATGTATACTCTCAAATGCTGGACTAACAAGGTYATTTTGGGCTGAGGTAGTTAGTATAGCTTGCTATCTGATTAACCGAAGTCCAAACACAAGCATTAATCTGAAGACTCCCTATGAAATGTAGATTGGAAGCCTGYAGATTACTCAAGCTTGAGAGTTTTTGGCTGCACAGCTTACTATCATGTGAATGGGGGAAAGTTGGAACCAAGAGCAAAAAAAGAAGTATTTGTGGGCTATGGCGATGGTGTGAAAGGTTATAGAATTTGGTCACCATCTGAAAAGAGGGTCATCATAAGTAGGAATGTTGTATTTGATGAAAACTCTATGTTCAATTTTATTTTGAAAATTTCAACTAATGCTGATGTTGATGGTGCTAAGAAGCAAATAGAGCAAAAGRAGAATGAAATCAGTTGTAAGGCTGAGGATGGCATCTCTCAMTCATATCCGGACATATCAGATACTACACCCTCTGCTGAAAATAAAAGTTTGGCTCTTGATCGCCCTAGAAGAGCAAACTATGGAATACCCCCTACAAGGTATGGCTATGAGGATATGGTGGTTCATGCCTTACAGATTGCAGAGGAGGTTGATCATCATGAGCCAGCTTCCTATAATGAAGCTGTGACTGGCACCGAAGCTACTTAGTGGTTGGCTGCAATGGGAGAGGAGATGGAATCACTGAGAAAGAATGGGACTTGGGAGCTGGTCAGAAAACCACAAGGAAGAACAATGGTGACCTGTAGATGACTGTTCAAGAAGAAAGATGGACTGTCACCAGYTGAGGGGATAAAGTACAAAGCAAGAGTTATTGCTAGAGGTTTCAGTCAAAGAAAGGGAGTGGATTACAATGAGATTTTCTCACCCGTGGTCAGAYACACTTCTATCAGAGTACTTCTTGCTGTAGTTGCACAATAGGATCTAGAACTTGAGCAACTAGATGTGAAGACAGCTTTCCTACATGGAGAATTGGATGAAGAAATATACATGACTCAACCGGATGGTTTCCAGGAGCCAGGAAAGGACGATCATGTATGCAAGTTAAAAAGGTCCTTGTATGGTTTGAAGCAATCTCCAAGGCAGTGGTACAAGAAGTTTGATAGCTACATGCTTGAGGTTGGATATTTGAGGAGTCCTTATGATAGTTGTGTATACTACAAGAAGATCAAAGATGGATCCTTCATTTATCTAGTTCTATATGTGGATGATATGCTATTGGCTACAGTAATAAGTCTGAAATCCAAAAATTAAAGGGGCTGCTTAGTGCAGAATTTGAAATGAAGGTTTTGGGAACTGCCAAGAAAATTTTGAAAATGAAAATTTTCAAAGACAAAAATAAGAAGAAGCTTTACTTGTCACAGAAAAGTTACATTGCAAAGATTCTATCAAAATTTGGTATAGCTGCTGCAAAACCTATTGATACCCCTAGTGCCTCTAATGTACATCTATCTGTGGCTTTTGCACCAAAATCAGTTGAAGAAAAAGAATACATGTCCCGTGTACCTTATTCTAGTGCAGTTGGAAATTTGATGTATGCCATAGTATGCACTAGACCTGATCTCRCACATGCTATCARTGTGGTTAGCAGATTCATGRCAGATCCTGAAAAGAAGCATTAGCAAGCTGTGAAAAGAATTTTTCATTATCTCAGAGGCACATCTGATATTGGTCTTAGTTATGGAGGRGATAAATAGTGCTTGATTTCTGGCTATTCAGATTCTGATTATGCTGGAGATGTGGACAGTAGAAGATCAATGACTGGTTATGTATTTACTCTTGGTGGTTCTATTATGAGTTGGAGAGCTACTTTGCAATCCACAGTGACTTTGTCTACTACTGAGGCAGAGTATATAGCACTAACAGAAGCTGCAAAGGAAGGGATTTGGCTAAGAGGATTGGTTAGTGATCTAGAGTACATCATGATCAGGCTATAGTGTATTGTGATAGTTTGAGTGCAATATGCTTAACCAATGATCAAGTTCATCATGAGAGAACACAAYACATTGATGTGAGGTACCATTTTATAAGAAGTGAGAAGAGGATTAGAGTAAACAAAGTTGGTACAGCTGACAATCCAGCTGATATGTTTACAAAGGCCATTCCATGGAACAAGTTTAGGCATTGTCTAAACTTGCTCAATGTCCAAAATTATTAGTTGCCCATGGCAGGGCAACATCTGAGGCAAAGCCACATCTGTCACCATCTGAAACTTCTGGCATTTTAGTTATATCTGATGTAACTCAATTCATGCTGGTTTTGGATGATTCAAGTCAAGGTGGAGATTTGTTAAAACTGTGACTTGAATTTCAGAAACATAATTCACTGATCAGCTCAAGTGTGGGCCAGTTATATTAACTTCAAGACTGGGCCACTGGAGAAGCTAATAGCATGGCCCATATGAGAATCAGAAAACAGGCTTTCCTTAAGCTTGCTCAAGACTATGGATCAGAGCAGAATTGAGATCAACTATCTCAGCTAATTATCTGAAGTCTGAGACAGTTGATAGTTGGAGCGGTTGGAAAGAGAACCCGGGAAATAAGGGTAATAGTTGTCCGGGAGAAAGAAAAAAGGGGGAGTGCAGCAGAGAGTGAAGTGGCTGCAGCACTCAGTGGAATGCACATGCAGGAGCAGTCAGAAACATCAGCAATCTTGCAGCTAGATTTCAGGTAAGAAATCAGAGTTATTTTCTAATTTCTTATAGTGGTTTTTAGACCATTAGCAAGATATAGTTCTGTTCTGTTTTTTAGTCCATATATATAGAGCTTTCTGTAATGTGGCATTTGTGCACTTCATTTCTTGTTTTGAGTACTTCTGTGAATGCTGCAAGTTCTCTGCAGAACTTCATCTGTAACCCTCTGATTTCATAGTGAATTTACTTCTGTGGCTTTGCCCATCAGCATATTGCTGGATACCACGTTAATTCTTGGTGTTATTTTTTCTTTAGCTTTCAGTTTCTTTTACTTAATTCCTATATCTATATTGCAATCTGTACAACAGGGGACCCACACTAAGGACTATGTCAACTCCTTCATTATTCTTGAGAGAGATGCACTAGACCTTGTCGACAAACTCCGCGGTAAGGATGGTGATAACTCAATGATTGGAAATCTTATCGTGGGTATCAGGCATGAAGCTAATTTCGTTGTTGCTATCCAATTATCTCATGYTAGGAGGTTTGCGAACCCCTTAGCACATGAGCTTACTAGTATAGGCTCCAAACTTGCAACACAAAAGATATGGAAGGAATCTGTTCCACTTGAACTACTTGCTGCCCTTAAGGCGGATMTTTAATACAAATCACCTTTTTTCAAAAGAAAAAAAATACTTTGTACAATGCTATTGGATTATTGAGTATATGTTCATAAGAAAGCTTGCAACCGATTCATGAATATTTTTGGCGATTGACGAAAAAGTAAAGTTGTAGTGGAATCTCATTACTTGAATCATAATTCGCGGAGTGCAAATCCTTACAAATTCATCTATATTGTTTGGAAGATAGAGGAATATTAATAAGAAAAATAATAAAATTCCTTGTAAGTGTTTGGTATAATATAATGTGATTGAGAATGGAATTTATAGTTATATTCTATTGTCTAAATTAGCCCCATAAGTAAACTAATGAAGCATGAACTAAATAATATCAAACCATGTTTACTTTGCAAATGAATAGCCTGGAACACTTCCCTATTTTTCTCTTTTCTTCTTCCCCTTACGTCTGTTTCCAAGTGAACTACTTTTCTTTTTATATTGATAATAGACACATGAACTATAGAATCATAGCCTTTAGTTATACAAATGGATTGTTCTATAAAAAAAAATTCTTGACTGATCCAAAAAAATACTTATAATTCCACATAAATGACTATTTTCACGTGAAAATTCTGAACCCTATTTTTTTTTTTTTTAATATTCAGTTGAAGCTTACAACCCAATGGAAGGGTATTGAATATACATATATATTCTATATTAGTACGTGCTCATACTTCATGGTCTAGAATGGAATAAAAAATTCAAGAAAAAGAAAAAAAAAATGGGAGGATGAAACATWTAAAAGAGAYGTCAGTCAACATAATGCTTTAGACTGCTTATTACAAGAATGGCATAAAATTGCCTCTGCAAAAATTACCTACTCGGAATTTATATGAAATCTTTTGAGTGCAAAACGAAATCAGAGATAGTAATAAAAAGAAAATTAAATAATATGAATAATTAATTGAAGGAACGAATAGTTACGTGAAACAACAAAAGTCATCATAAAAAAGAGGAATCATCTTCTCACACATAAATTTTTCTTTTAAAAAAAGAACTAATCAAGTTATTGGATGTAAGAGATAATTAAAACTCACCTTGTCGTAAATTGGAACGATGAAGACATAGAGGTAGAACAATGTAGGTTTTGGGAGAGGAGAAGTTGAGCAGGAGAGAAGAAGAAATGGAGCAAAAGCGGGAAAGAAAAAAGAAGGAAAAAAGGTTATTGAAGTAATTAATAATTGATGCGTCTTCTTGTTTAAAAATTTTGGGAAAAGTAATCAGAATATCACYTCCATMATAATATTCTTTTTTCGGTATTTTACACCGATTTTCCTTCTTTTAAAGAATTAGATTCCTTTCCAAAAATTAAAGTAATTTAACAAGTCAAAATTTAATAATAAGAAATAAAATTACCTTCCTAGGCCAAGAACCATTTGATAATCAAATGAGGCCTTCAGGTTAAATAGGTGTCTCTGCTGATTTCTTGGACGTTTACTATGCATGTTTAATTATTCAAAGAACTAGAAAAATAAGTTAATTTCAAGGCATTGCTTTTGCAAAAAGCTTCAAGGAAGAGACCACTCTTTCTTTTTGTTTTCTCTCCTAACATTGTTAGTAGCCCCTCTATGTGAACGTGATATATGATAGTGCAAAAGAAGTCTTTTTCAACCACACGAACTACTTTTAAACAATTGAAATTAAACAACTATTACTATTCTTGGTCAATGAAAACTCAAGCTGAAGTTGTATAACGAAAATTGATTTTAGGATCCAATCCTATGAGRAGCTCAAGGTGATTTATCAACTTTATCCTTATATTTTTCACTGGGTAATTTTTTTGGGGAAAATATTTTGTTGAAGTTTATTTKCTAACCTATTGTATATTAAAATATTACAACATATGAGAATCGTTTTCTGGACAATTTTATCCCTTGCCTTATTTTAATATTTTCAATAATAATCTTGCTTTGAGTATTTAAAAGGGCATTAGATACAATGTTAAATACATTTGGAAAATGAATTATTGAATTTAGCAAGGTTTAAAGTATTTTACATGTCCAATGTTTCTAATATAAAATTCTATGAATTATTTTAGCAAATTATGTACAAAGTATTTTATATCGTCAATGTTTCTAAAATTATATGAATTAATTTAGAAAATTAATTTCAAAGTATATGTTTAATGTTTCTAAAATCCTATGAACTAATTTAGCAAATTAAGTTCAAAGTATTTCATATGCTCAATATTTCTAAATTACATGAATTAATTTAGCAAATTAAATTCAAAGTATTTTGTTCAATATTACTAAAGTTTTATGAATTAATGTAGCAAATTAAGTTCACATTTCATATGTTTAATATTTTTAAAATTATATGAATTAATAATTAGAAAATTAAGTTCAAAGTATTTTACATATTCAATGTTTCTAAATTCTCTGAATTAATTTAGCAAATTAAGTTGAAAGTATTTCRTAGGTTCAATGTTTTCTAAAATTATATAAATTAATTTAGCAAATTAAATTAAGAGTATTTCATAGGTTCAATATTTCTAATATTTTATAAAATTAAATTCGAGTATTGAAGCATAGAGAACTAAATTAAGGAAAGAAGAATTGAATTTCAGCCACTGAATGTTTATTGAGCATTTTGAGGTGACCGAAGGCTCCCTAACAAGTCACGCCCACGAGCCACATGGCTCCCTAACAAGTAACGATCAAGGGCTATGTGGCTWCGACTAGAAAATTTAATAAAAAATGAAAAAKATATTTATTTAATCGAAATTTATTTCAAAACATATGAAATTCAAAAAACATATGTGAAAAGTCTTCAAAATGTTATGGTAAGAAGTGAGATAGAAAATTTGTAAAGAGACAAGGTAGAGAGAGGGTAAAAATGATGGGGTGGACAATATTATAAATATTACRAACATATTTAGCAATTCTCTTGTAAAGTGTATTTAGTAACTCCTAAGAGCATATCTATTTGGCATACTGATAACATCATCAAGAGTTTATCATATCACAAGAACAGACATTGTTTCAATATTTTTTATCTTCAATACACAATGTATTGAGTCATGTTAAACTAAAATAGAAAAAATAAATGTAAACAATGTTAAGTCCAAGTTTCAGAAAKCTTGTTTAAAACATGTTGACTAACAACTGAAAATAATTCCTTGAGGCTAAAAGTCATTTTTATACTATTTTATTTAGAGAAAATAAATTTCACACGAATAAGATTAAACGAGGTTGACATGATGCATTAAAAATGATTTTTAAGTTTCACTTTATTTTAATTCAATATTTATCCAATGTAAATTGACAATACATATAATAGCTGATATATATTTAAATTTGCTTAATGTTGACAAATACAGCATTAAATATGCTCTAAAGGCTTGCAAGTAGATATATACTAATGATCGTTAAATCCTCCTTTATCATCATAAAATGTTAAAAAGTTTTTATGTATAGGATTAACTTATTAAATGCATAACATGTATCCGGGAGTAAAAATTCTGATCTTTCCACTTTTTCATGATATGTTTTCTAATAGTATGAGTGATTTCTTTCGTTTCTATCATTCGACCTAATTATCGATAAAAGTGATTTTTAGACACTTATTCAGTTCATATCCAATATACACATTACAACATTATCGGGTACTGAATTTACAAATCCAAATATGTTYAGTCTCTCATTAAAATAATCGCAAATGACAAAAATATTGCATCAATGTAAATAAATATTCTTTCAATTTGTTATGGAAAGTCAATATGAGGTCCAAAAACCCTCATGACAATAATTAATTTTATTACGTTATATAATACAAGAAAAACCGTGTCAATTCGAGTAAATAGATTATTCAATTATCTCATAACTTTATTTATTCTTATGCTCATAAAAACTTGTCTCTATTTTTTTCTCATTCGCACTAAAAGTTGGTGAGTTCAGGTTAGATAATTCTCAATTTAAAAAGGTAAAAGAAAAGAGGAATTATTAAATAGGTAAGAAATTATAGATAAGTTCAAAATTACTTATTCAGCAAAGAAAAAKAATCTTTTTTATATTTTTAACCATTGAATGAATAGTGAATTTCGTATCATTGAAAAAAAAAAAAAAGAAAATGTAATAACATCACGTGATTATAATTTGATGGTGAAGAAAGATGATGACGTCACGTATTCGGTGGATGAGATCATTGTAATATGGAAAAAGAGACACGAGAAAATGAATGCAAAGGGGGCGAGGAAAGGGAGGCGAATACACATGTAATCAAATTTCGAATAAACCCCTCTATTCGAAAGCCAACAGTGCATACAGTGGACAAAACCCAGGAGCGAAAGTCTTCTACTCTTCTTTCTTTCTTGCCAGGTGACAACAAAAGTAGTTGCAGTTACACATACTACACACACTAATCCCTTCCCGTTCCTTCAATTTCCTGCCTATATATGCGTTACTATTGATGCACTAGGGTTCTCCACCGCTTCCGCCTCTTCAAGGAATACTGAAGACTTGAGGGGTTGTTGCCATTGTTTTGCCGACGCAGCTTTGCTTGTCTATCTTGTTCTCTTTTTAGAGTTCTTGTGCTTGTTGTTGCAATGTCAGAAGCGGCGGGGACGTCCAACGCCGTGAAAGTCGACTCCTACATTGGAAGTCTCATCTGCTTAATTTCAAAGTCTGAAATTCGATATGAAGGGTTTCTGTTTCATCTGGATGCTAAGGACTCCACCATTGGCCTCAGAAATGGTTTACTCTTGTTCTCTTTCTTGATAAAAAAACCCTCTCCCTTTCTGTTCGTCCTTCATCAGTGTATAGGAGGATATATACATTACTATTTGTTTATCTGCTTTATATGCAATTTGTGCATGCAAACATTCGCAAAGGCGAACTTACCCGCACTCACATACACTTGATTTCATGCTTAAAATTTTGTGCTTCCTCAGATTATTTGTTTATTTTTTGTGTCAATTTCTGTTTTTACCTTGATTTCATGTACTTTTATGTATGCATGTTTAAAGTCTGACCAATTTTTAGTTTTGCAACAGCGATCAATGGTTTATATGTACAAGTTGCAATTTTGATTGCACCTACGTTTCCAGAAGCATGCACAATTTTTATTTGTTGATATAAGCATTGGTGCTCAATTAGCTATGTATATAGTTGGACATGCAGCAATTCACACCCAAGTGTCCCACACTTCTACTGGTTTCTATTTCTATGATTTTGTGGTTTGTCTTCTCATCTGTCTCGTTGAATTTCTGATGTTTTCTGACATTTTACCATGATTGCAGAAATGTCTATATATCTGTGACTTCATCTCAAGAATTTTGTTAGTTGGCATCTATCATCTATGATCAGTGTTTTATACATGTTTTATTTATACAAACTGTTACAAAGTTTTGCCGTGTATGCACATTTTATTTTCTTTTAGTTTCTTTCTAGTCATCTAGGCTTGTAATTTTTCAGAAACATCATTACTTGTAAAATCCCAAACTTTTTTTCCACTTTCATTAAAAGCATAAAGATCTCACTTCTGCAAATCAGCGAGTTTTAAACTTACACACATTTGGATATACTTGTATTTGTTATGATGTATATGCATATATATATATATATATCTATTTATGCTCTCCACTGGGTGCATTTGATCAGAAACTATTCAACCTTTTTTGCACTTCTTTATGGTTTTCAGAAGGGAAGAAATATATACTTGTGTTAAGTTTTGACTTGATTTTACCATTTGTCTGTGACTGGCAATGGTCTTTCTAATTAATAGAAAGATCTATGCTTGCAGGGATCATGATCTTTATTGATCTGAAAGCAGGGAATACTATTTCTTTTATTCTGTTCCTTATGCTGTAGAGTTTTAGTTTTTAAACCTACAAAGTAACGATTTATTCATATTGGTTCATTTATGTGCATAATTATTTATTTCATATGCATTCATCAGTGACTTTTGAATTTTARCAATCAAGAAATTACAAAGCTCCATTCCTTCGCTGCCTTAAAGGTGGAAGTGACTTTTAATCTTTTGAAGAGTTGTTTTTTCATCTTTGTTCTTTCAGAGAAATGCAAATGAAGACCCTTCAATTGAAATTGAAAGACAGACGGGGAAAACCAAAAAGAAGAGGAAATCCAGATGGATTGCATGAAATTGAGATGAAAAAAAAAGAAAAAAGTAATTGGTAGAGGTCTTCAGAAAGGTGGAACAGAAGGACTTAGAAAAAGGAGAGATATACCTAAAATATGAAGGAGAAAGAGAGAGAAAGCATGCTTGGAGTTTTGTATGTCTCTCAGGGGTCTGCCTTAGTTTTAAGGCTGACATATTTAGGAAAACACATCTTCCGACCTAAAAAAAAGTACTTCTGATTAGGAAAACTATAACTTGTTCGCAGTCTTAAATCAGTAGCAGAATTGAATTCAGTTGAGTTGGAATAAGAGTTATCTTTGCAGCTCTACGATTACGTCTGGCATTGCATGTTCTGGTCTAAATTTCTTTCCACTCTTTGCTTTACTTCAATTATGTTTCTTTTGTCATTTTATGCATTTAGGGAAYATGTCTAGAAAATGTCACACCACTGCATTTGTCATGACATGAAAGTTAAGGATCTATGGATCACTGTTCCCTCTTGCTATCCATGTATACATACTTTCCTTGTGACTATTTGACTACTGCTTTCTCTCCATTTCTCTTACTAAATTCACTATTTGTGGAACACTACAGTACGTAGGTTTAGTTTAATGCAAAGGTACCATTGATTACTAAATTTAAGTTACAGTAATTAGGTTTAGTTTAACGCAAAGGTACCATTGATTACTAAATTGTTCTTACTCTTGAAAGAAGAGAAAGACTTATCTCTGATGTTCCCTACAAGTTAATATTTTCTTCATATGGAAACTTTTCATATTAYTTTTGTTTATGGCATATCTTCTTATTTACTCTAGCACGTATTCTTTCCAATTACTTGATCTCATTAACTCCTTGTTGTCTCCTAATGGTAATTTCTCTTATCTATTGGCAGTAAAATCTTTTGGAACAGAAGGAAGGAGAAAAGATGGTCTGCAGGTCCCGCCTAGTCAAAAAATCTATGAGTACATATACTTCAGAGGAAGTGATATCAAGGTATTTTCTATTTTGTCCAACTCTATCATGCCCTTGTAACTTGGGCTCGAGCAGGTCTTTTGGATAGTTCTGTAGATCCAGCATTKTCTAAACTCATGGAACCATTCATTTGCWTAAGTTTCTTTCTATCTGTGCACCATTAAATGCTAAATGAAAGAACACCAAAGAGTCAAGAGAAAATTTCTATCATGTCTCACTTGTTTTCATGAAATCAATCTTTTTTGCTCCAAAATCTCATATAAGTTTGTTGGCAAGTGGTTGAAAAACATGTTCTAATTTCTGAAATGTCGTTTGTACTGCTGGCATGTTTATTTGTCTTCTCGTGGATGTGAATCTGTTAAGCTTAATCTAAGGTAGAGTGCGAATCAGATCACTGACTCAATTTCTGTCAGAGGTAGGTTTTTCAATATAATTTGWGGGTGAAAGTGGACAAGACCTGAAAGTCCTTTAGTTGTTGGATATGTACTTTCCAGTCTATTCCTAGTTCCACTTTRTTTGAAGGAAAGATCAGAGGAAGAAAGCTGATGAACCTACCTCCTTGCGAAAATATTTTGGATTTGGATTAAGTATAATTTATAGGGAGTTGAGAATCTAGAGCCTAGATAGAGTTTCATTGGAGATTTCTGTGCAAACTTAGTGGAACAAAGAACATACAGATTCCCCTGATACGAGTGATCCTCAAAGATCAGAGGAAGAAAGCTGATGAACCCACCTCTTGGCGAAAATATTTTGGATTTGGTTCAAGTATAATTTATAGGGAGATGGAATCTAGCGCCTAGATAAAGTATCACTGGAGATTTCTGTGCAAAGTTAGTGGAACAAAGAAAATACAGATTCCCCTGATACGAGTGATCCTCATTTCTGGCATCCTTTATTTTCTTTCATGATCTTGGTGCTGTTCCATGGAAGCTTTAGTGAATGATATATCTTGGAGAATGGTACATATCTTTCCTTTGAGATGCTTAAAATTAATGATAATGAGAGGTCAGGGTAAAAAGTGTTTGCAGGCATCGATCAAGGTCTGGCTTTAAGTTACGACTAGAGAATAAGCTCAACTCCAAACATTCCCATTTGGTCTTCACTTCTATAACCAGAATTTTTTGTCTGTTTCGAGCAAAAATAATATTTGATTAAGTGAATGACCTTATCATTGCACTTCATATTTTTAAGCCTTACCCAGTTTCAGAACCAATTTTTCCTAAATGACATTTTAGAGTATATCTCTTTTTCTTCTAAGTTGTTAACTAAATTTTGTGAGATTGTTCACCTGGGAAATCAGTGTTTGGATATAGATTTGACCTCTCATTTATATAGATGAGGTGACATGCATGTAGTGCTTCCCCATACCTTCATTATGTGGGCAGGGTTGGCCATGGTGATGAGAGATCTCTTTTTCTGAAGTTCTCTTAATTATGGATCCTTTTGGTTGCTTTCTGTTTTAGGATCTTCAGGTCCTATCTGCCGCATCTGTTCAGAGTACATCAGCTGTACCCGATGATCCTGCAATCATACAGGTTTGACATATCTAAGATGACTAAGCTTGTACTTTTGATAGATCTTGTATGTAAGCTCATTTATGGTATTTAATTTTCTCTTTCAGCCCCATCACCCTCATCCACCACCTGCAACTA
This sequence comes from Rhazya stricta, assembly GCA_001752375.1. Lineage (NCBI taxonomy): Eukaryota > Viridiplantae > Streptophyta > Magnoliopsida > Gentianales > Apocynaceae > Rhazya > Rhazya stricta. The sequence continues at coordinate 3,295,150 of MEJB01000012.1, read as the reverse complement.
TCAGTTTGATGCCTCCCAGTGCCTTCAAAGCAACAAATCTTAGTTCCAATGCCCAATCAGGAATCCAAGTTCTATCGTCCCAAGGGAATCTGCTACCAGACCAATCTGTGGAGGTTTCTGGTTCTTGGGCTTCAATGGTTCCTCCTCCACAAACTCYAAATGTTAATGGGCCTTCCGTGCCAAATTATTGGCCTGGATTTACTGGGCTCCCTGGAGAAACTTCTCGTTTTCAACACCAACCGTTTCCGCCACCACCTCAAGGATTGGTATTAACTAATCCTAGTCAGCAGCCAATGCAACAGCTCAGTATGAATGCATCCTTTACCAGAAATGCATTTAACTTTAATGAGGCCCCTCGTCCGTTACTGCCACCTGTTTGTACTGKTTCCCTGACTTTAATTTCCACCGTGCCTCCACCGTCATCTGTGCAATCCAGTAATATACCGCTTACTACATTGTTTACTCATTTAACCCCCAATTCAGTGGAGAATAAGGCTTCCGTTATCCWTCCTACTGCAATGGCGAATTCTAGCTCAAAAATGGTGTCTTCATCAGCTACTGGTTCTGCTGTCAATCCTGTTGTACCGCTAGTCACTGAGAAAAAACAGTCTCTGCTTGGTCCTGCTCCTTTTCCTGTTGTTTCCAAGTCTGTTTCGAGCATTGGAGGTACGTCCCATGCATCCCATGGCAAGACACCAATCATGCAACCACAGCTTGTGGAGTCACCTTCATCTTATTATTTGAAGGATGGAAATGATGGTGCAAAGATCATTTCCAGATCAACATCTGTTCCTCAGTCATCAGATTCTGAGAATGCTGAAGAGGAAGCAGCACCGCAGCTACCAAAACCACCCTCCACGAAGGTATCGACATCTAACGCCAACAATGGCTTCAGAGTTGTCTTYGTCTCATCAATATGATTTTTAGTGGTTAATTAATCCACAACCAACTATGGGTCAATACTTGCACTTATTTTCTGAAAAATAAATGGTAGTTCTTCTATTTATATTCTGGAGTTGACAATTGATGTCACAACCAAGGGAACTTCTGATTTGATGACTGGGAGAAATCTTGAAAAATTGCGTACCAAATAACAGCAGTTTTCTGTTTAGCATCCCGTGATTGTAGTTTCACGATTTCAAAATTCTTTAAAAAGGAATGTGGCTAATTTATGAAATGACATAAATTAGACTACATACCAGACATAGAGCTGGACATAGATAAGAGTGGTGGTTGAGTATCTGTTGATTGTTGCTCAACTTTTCCATGAGGTCATTCTTATATTTTTTTTATTAATTATTTTAATTTGTACTTATCATCATTGTATGGACAGAGATTCACATATGCTGTTTTTTGTTCTGATTCTTGCTTCTAGTTGCATGACCCTGCATCATCATCTCGCCATCCTAATAGGCACCATATACAGGATCGAGGAGATGGGGTAACTCTCTTCTCTTATATTTCACTTCTGTTTCTTACTGAAGCTTTTGGCTGTTTTTTAGTTTTATGGATTTTTTTTTTTTTTTAATTCTGTGTTTGACACATCAGAGTAATAGAGGTCGGGCACAAGGAAGGGGTCGAGGATATACGGTAATGATCACGTTTCCCTTTGATTCCCAGCTTCTTTATGTTTTTTCTACATATTTTACTTCAATCTTCTCCTCCCACCCATACACTTCTCGACGCGGCTGAAAGCCAAGAAAAAGAAGCGGTCTGGGGTCGATTTGGATATCCTTTCTGCAAAAGTAATTTCTCTGTGTGCAATTTATCGGTTTGCTGCTAGAGCTTAGAACATATATTGTATAAATGTTACATGTTTATTCAAAATTTTGTGAATTCTGATATGCACCCATTTTTTTTTTTCCCTCTTATTGAATTTTATTAGCCAAATAGAGCTGCTATGTACAGTTATCAGAGTTATAGGGGCTATCCAGTTGGAAGAGGAAATGCGGTAACTAGTATCAGTTTCTTTCTTCCTTTCATTAAGTTTTCTGTTAGAATGGCAATTTAGAATTCTATACTAATACTTTGACATAAACTAACTCATCATAGTGTCGTGATGTTTATGGTGATGTCTATTCTTCCAGATAACTGGTGCTCCTTTATACCCTCGGCATTTAACTATAGGCCCAGGAAGAGGGAATGCGGTCAGTCACTTTTCCTTTTTCATGTTTTTACTTCTTTTTGAATGACTCGTATAGTCTCATTGTTACCTYGATTTCTTTCCTAAGTAATGCTTTCCCATTTTCTTCTTGCATTCTCAATCATCCCAATCAAATCTTATTTTCTTTCTCAGCCAAATAATACTTGGTATCCTCACCGCTATACCAGCAGTCATGCACATGAAGGAGGTAGTAAGGTACATCAGCTTCCCGTTTCAAAAAATTAGTGTATAGAGTACTAGATGTCTGGTCTGAACGATTTTTACCAAAATTWTGATACTCCTTTCTGTTGATGGTTGAGCATATTATGTTTTTAATTTTTAAATCAATTATCTTGTCTTGTGACTTCTTTTTTTCTTTTCTTTTCCTTTCTTTCTTCCACCTTGATTTCATCTGAAATTTCAGATGTCCATCTATGATGAACTCACCCTGTAACATGTTTGTCGTTAGCCTSTCTTGGTTGAATCTAAAACAGATCATACCGTCCTCCTTTGCTTAGAATTTCAGATGTCCATCTAGAACTTCCTGTTTTAAACAGATCGTACCATAATGCAATTTCATCCATTGGTTTGGCCTAGGATTGACTTGCTGTTTAAACRGATCATACCTTAATGCAATTTCATCCGTTGGTCTGGTTAGGATTTTGCAGCAATTACTGAAAGTATCTTAAGTTTCGGTGTTGAATGATATAAACATTCATCATTCTCTCCTGCACCTTCTTTGATCTTCTTGATTTCAGTTCATGTTTTATGAAGCATCACAATTTGGTGATTAATAAAAGATCAAATGATGCTCTTTGTGACTGACCTTCATTCCCTAATTTTTCAGTATATACTAAAAATTCTTGACAGTTATGGTACATATTTACAAAAGATAATAATAATAATAATTATTATTATTATTATAATTACTATTATTATTATCAGTTCTCTTGTCTGTGTCATTATCTTTTGTAGGTGGAGTTGAGGTCTACAATAAATGTGTTTATTCTTGATATGTAGGCTTCACCTCCAGTTACCAGGTTTACGGAGGATTTTGACTTTGAAGCAATGAATCAAAAATTCAACAAAGAGGAGGTTTGGGGTCTTCTTGGTAAAAGTAAATCAGCTGAAGCAGAAGATAAGGAAGGAGATGAAAAAGATGCAAGCGCAAGTGATGCAMATGATGAAGCTGGAGATGAATTGCCAAAGCTTGGCCAGGCGGTGAGGCAGCTGTCTGCTATTACTAGAATAAGTTTATACCTATAAATTATCTCTCAGTTGAGATCTAACTAACTAGATTATGATTTCTTTGTGCAGCCTGTTTATTCTAAGGATGACTTTTTTGATTCAATTTCCTGCCGTGCCCTTGATGCTGAGTCTGGAAAAGGCAAAATGAAGATGTCTGAACAGAGGAGAATTGATATTGAGGTAATGTGCCTTTCCCTTCTATTGTTTCTAGTTTCTTCTTTCTTTTGGCATTTGAGATGTTTCTGTTGGTGTGTGTTTCAGACATTTGGCGAGATTCCAAAACCTCGACAAGGTCGTGGTGTTCTGTGGCCTCAAAGGGGAGGAAGTTCTCAGGGCTCCTATCATGGACGGGGATCTGGTAATGCAGGAAGAGGTCGTGCAGCAACATGGAACCGTGTGACTTAAGAATTATCTCGGTGTCTTTGTCTATGGTTGGAATGCAGGAAGCAACTCTGTTGTATGAACCTTAATGGTTTTATAGTGTCTTGTTATGTTGTTAATGGTATCATAGTTGGGCAAGAATGATGCCTATAGTTACCTTTTATTGGTATTGAACTTAGTAATAAGTATTTGAGGGATAGAAGAACAAGACTGTAGTCGACTATTATGCTAAACATTGCAAATAAAATGTTACAACTGTTCTGGAAAAGTCTGTGTTATTACTTCGATATTGATCATGTTGGATACGAAATCATCACTGATGTGAATTAAGCATGTTCAGTATGCTACATGACCAAAGCTGCCATAGTTTGATCTTATGCTCATCCTATATGGTAAGTAATAGCAGGTTTAAAGTGGATGAGGTAGAACTTCCGAATTTCTCGACGCTGTGTAGGAGGTTGAGTTATGCACAATCAATTAGAGAGAAATTGTTGGAGGTTGATTTAGATCTGGAAACTTTAGAATGGTTTCACGGTCCAATTATGGACTGATTCTTGAAGCTTATCACGATTCTTTTGCAGCAAGATAGGCTTGTTTCCCAGATACCGTCCTCCAGCTTAGTTTTGTGGAAGTTTAGCAACGCGGGAATTCGATAGCACAATTAGGTGTGTTTCTGTGTTTCTTGATGGCTCATGCAGCCTCTCTGGCTTCACTTCTTCCTATTCTATCGATAGATCTTTGCACTCCTTAGTCTTTGTGCATCCGGTAAGACATCCTTTTCCCTTTCCATGCTCCAGAAGATCCTACAATGTTTCCCAAGGGAGTAAGAAAACCACTTATTTCCATGAATATCGAGCCCCAAATCTATTGCCCCACACCTCGAGATCATTCTCTTCTATGATCAGTTTTGATTTCCATTGGCATGATTTTCTGAAAGAGGAAAATSGAAAAATCTCTCTCCATATCATCCCTAAACGGCTTGCCGCACGTMGTTTGTGTGTACAGCCCTCTAAAATCCTTTTCTGGTATTTAATGATTTGAAGAATATCAGTGACCAAGTTGTTTGATTAGGAGCACCTAGAGGCCTAGGAGACGAGGCCCGACTGTTGGGGTTGCGGGGAAGAATCCATGTGAAAAAGGGTCCATATTATCTTAGACATAAGTTCCTTACCCCAAAAACAGATGAGGTTTTCACTAATTAGAGGGTTTTCAAGTGAATATTCACCAAATAATTTCTTAGTGAACCTCACTAGAATCACCTCACCGATTAATTCTTGATTCAAGGATGAACATCACTTGTAGATAAAAGGCATGTCAAAAGATAGTACTTAGGATGTCTCTCGAATTACTTTTCAAACTCACAAAGCTTTGCTTGCTAAAAACACCTTTAGAAGTGTATTGGTAAAACTCATCTACTTATCCAAATCATTGCGAGCTCGCTTTTAAAAAGTATAATTTCAAACCTTTCCTTATAGAGTAGATGTGAAATACTAAAATGCAAAATTTAACCTCACCCTACTCATAATTCTAAAATATAATAATATATTAAATTGCTGAAATTAATATTTAACTAACTTAAAATTAAATAAAAGATAATAAATCTTATTAATTTTTAATGATATTTAACTAATTAAATTAAATCAAAGATACAGTTTTATATTATTACACTTTATAAATAAAAGTTATAATATAAAATATCATTTTATAAACTAAATAAGTTTTAATCAATAATTTTATTAAATATTTAATTCTTTTTATTAAATATTAATTAACTTTCTCTAACAATACTTTCTCCACCAATAATCCCAAACTGACCCTTAGTTCATGTTCATTTTACATCATTTTTTTTTTTCAAATCTAAGAGCAAATTAAATTTATCGTACATTGTTTGAGCATATAAAATAATTTTTGGCAAAAGTCACACATGTTGATGTTTAATACTTGTACAAAAATTTAGCAGCAGACCATTTAATCATTTCCAAATTACGACTTACCGTTATTAATTAAGGAATCTAGTACTAAAATTCACATTCCTCCAAATTAAGGAGGCAAATAATGGAAGATACAGAAAATGATATATATAAAAACAATGTGAACATTCAATTTAAGCTGTATTAATATAATATTTTCTAGTCACATTAATGGGAGAAATGAGAATAGCACAATCTTAATCCTAATCGAATATTATTATAATTAGTCAATTAATATGATTCGTGTTGTAAATAATTATTGATGAATGACTTTTCTATCTTTAAAATCCTAAAAGTCCTCGGATTTAACTTCTAACAAGATTAATGACATTCTGTCTATTATTCTCTCCTTACATTTCTTCAACTCTCTTCTTCTCATTTTCCTTCTCAGTTTACTTTAGCACGATGGCTCTTTACGGCAGGCTTTCTACCTCTAAAGCTTAAAGCTTTTGAAGACGAGTCCCTATTATCGAAAAACACGTTATTAAAAACATTGAACTATTACTTTATCAAAATTATATATTTTGAAAAAACATGATATGATGATCCCAATATTCTTGAAGAATATTAAGTGATTGTTTTAAATTAATGTTATAAACCCTTGAAGGATATATTACAATATATGCTTCTTAAGTAGTAGTAGTCTAAATTAATAACATTACATGTTTTTGAAAAATATTATATTATGTTCATGAAGAATATTGAGTAGTTACCCTAAATTACAGTTATTAGCTTTTGAAGAGTATATCAAAATCTAAATATTTTTGAAAAATAATTGAATCATTGTTTCCGAAGTAACAATATAGTCTAAATTAATATTATTTGTTCTTGAAGAACATGATCTCAATATTCCTAAAGCATATTAAACTATTATTTTAAATTAATATTATACATTTGCGAATAGTATATTATAATCTAAATATTTCTAAAGAATATCAAACTATTACTCTAAATTAATTTATTTATAAGATAATATTATCTCCTGCTATTCCAATCTAAATATTTTTGAAGAATATTAAAATATTATTCTTGAAGTAACAATAAGTTGAATGAATTATTATAGTATTATATTATTATTGTGCTCCTGATGTAACACTTATTTTAATGTGTAATATGTTATTTCTAGAGGAATGCGAATAACATATGTCCAGTATTGACGTTATTTATTTTGTTATGACTAACTCATTTGAGAAAATCTATTATCCCTTATTTTAATTGTAAAATTATACAAATGACAAATTACGTAATTTGAATTTGTTGCACTTGATCGTACAAAAATCATAAACTTTCCTTCGTCATCATCTCCACAATGATGAAGGCATAGTAAGTACCARCCGTACGATAACAAACATATAGTAGATCTCTACCATAGGATCAATCAAGAAAAAAGAAGGAGTGGAAATAAAAAGATAGAAAGAAAAAGTTTTCTTTATTTTGATGGTTAAGTTGATTTAGATATCTCCGATTCTTCTGCCGATCCAACAAGCAATATTAACAATTTAATTGGAAGTCATGTGATGGAAAACGAGATTAATTTCTTATATTATGTATTTTTTTTCTAGATGGACTTTCTTTAAAGTATTGATGGACTTTTTTTTTAAGTATTTATAAAGATTTTATATCTGGAACTATTTCATTATTTGGTTATTTTTGAATTACTTTTTTTTCACAAATATTTATAGATTTATAATATAATGTTGAGGTATAAATCTCATCAATAGTGCAACAATACTCACTATATACTCAAATATAAGGAGTCTCACTTGAAAATGAGATAGACAAACATAAATACTAATAATATAAATGGTAGTGCAAAATTAGTTTATTGCTCCGGAAGAACTGGCCTATTTTTATGTAGAAAGGGATAAAATTTATATGCATTTATTGTTGTAGAGGAACTATCATATTTTTTGTCTAAAAAGAGACAAAATGTATATGCAATATTCTTCTTAAAGTTCCTAAGAAACTTATTAAGTTTTAATACATATCCACCAAAATGGGTATAAGCATATTGAGACAATGAAAAGTGGTTTAAACATTTATGTATCACCACTTAGTCTCAGGAAGGAATTTATATTGGAAAGACTAGTGTCTCTTACCTCGGATTGTATCATGCCAAGATTAATGCACTTRAAGTACATCATCTTGTAAACCAGAAATTTACTTGTGATCATAATATTCTTACTATTTGGCATAATAGATTGAGTCATATTATATTCTTGGATCTATAGTTCGGACACCACAAGGTGTAAAATCAGTTAACTAAAGTTTAAGATTTTTCACRAAGACACTTTATGGACTATATGAAAATATATTCACCTACATGGAATATAATTACGTACAATTATTTTGTAAAACTTAGCAACATATGAAAACCTTAATATGTTTTGATGGATATGGTTACTTTTATGAATGTGTATCAATAGACAATGACAAATATATGAAAATTCCTTGAAGATTTGATTTGTTTGAAACATTTACTTGACAAAATTAATCCATCAAATCGCAAAAATCATTGCATAGACTAAAATAATCTAGAAATATTTGATATAATCGTCTTAGCAAATATCTATTAAATGAGGGATATAAAAAGAAATATGTCTATCCTTGTGTTTTGCATAAAAAAAACATATATTGGATTCRCAATTGTTAYAGTTTATGATGAGTTAGATCTAAGTGRGACTCCTTAAGAGCTAAATAAAACTGTAGAGTTGCATCAAATAAATTGAGATGAAAAATTTAAGAAAGATAAAAATTTATCTTAGTTTACAAATTGAATATTTTCCTGAAGAATTATTTGTTTATCAATTTAAGTATACARAAAACGTAACCAAATAATTTATATGGATAATGCACATCCATTGGTATCCCTTATAGTCGTTAGATCACTTGCGATAAAAATTATTTTCGCCCACTTGAAGATTGATAAAAGATTCTTAGTTTTGAAAATACTATACCTTAGAACAATTTGTACCCGCTTTGCAAGTTATAGTTCACTATATCTTGAAGATCTGATAAGCAAGCTATAAGAGTTAGATAGTCAAAGCATTAAAAAATTATTACAATTTATGAGTTTATATTGCACAACCAAAAGGAGGTTACATCATAGGAGATAGAACAAAGCATATTTTTTCAAAGTTCTTCTACACTTACGAGCTTCAGAAGAAGTGGCGACATCTAGTTCAATATATTCAATCAAGTCATAATATGGAAAAAATTGATCATCAGATTGGAATGTGGCGAATCAAAGATATTCAGTGTTCATCTATATAAGGGGGAGTAATCGTACTCTTTTTCCTTCGTTCAGATTTTGTCCCACCGGATTTTCCTAAGAAGGTTTTAACGAGACAACAATAAATACTCCAACATTAATTGTACTTTTTTTTCTGAGTTTGATTTATTTTTTTCAGATGAATTTTTATGAGGTAATTGTTATATATTAGTCATTCAAGAGGAGTGATGTAAATAATTATTGATAAATGATTTCTCTACTCTTGAAATCCTATAAATACTAAAGTTTAATCTCTATAAATAGAGAGCTTTTATTCACGTTAAGATCAATTTATTATTTTTTTATTACCTCTCTACAACTCTTTTCTTCCCATTATACTTCTCAATTTATAATAATTTATATCAATATCGTAGAGTATTAGGAAGAACTATTATACAATTGCACACACTGATTTTATCCCTCCTTCTACTCGTGGTCCTATGTAGCAGATCTCATATTTTACGAGATCGATATATTCATAGAATAAGATACTGGCACCTAAAATATAATTTATTAAATAGACTTGTTATAGGAATATTAGATATAAATACATGGCTTTTGCCTTATAAGAATATTATTCCACGGACAGTTCAAAACGACAAATGGACAGAATCAAGGGAGCAAAACAAAAATAAGGGTTTTGTCTGGAAAGTGGTGGAGATTAAAAAACAAAAAGAAAACTAAAAATAAAAAAGGGTGGGATGAGAACAGAAATAAATAATATATAATTATTAAAAAAAATGAGCATGACCTCTACACGATAAGGTGTTGCGGTTTAGAATCATCATGTGGTGACGACTCTCAAGCAATAGGAAACCCTTTTGCCTTTGCCTTTTGATGAATTTTCTTTCTTCTTTAACATAAAATTCATACAGAGAGCCACGGAGGCTTTTCTGCCTCGGCAATCAATGACGTTACAAATGTTTTAGTATATTTTTTATTATTTAATATTTTAATATATATAATTTTTTTATATGTACTTATCGAATTCTGATCAATTACAAATTTTCTTATTTATTAAAAAATCAACAATGGTTCGAAGCATAGCATTAGCAGAAGGAGACATAGGTCAATTTGGGGCAGCCCATCTGAGCTAGAAGATTTGCCGGAAATGTTCGCCTGTTGTGCTCCTCACGTCCTTTGTAAGGTTCGATCAATATGCCAGAAAGAAAAATGATAYCGTGGTCTCAGTTGGCATTTGGAGAGTTCAAAAAGAAAAATCCCCAAAGACTTTAATTTCAAATACCAAATTATTCTTAATTTTGGGCTATTAAAATTAAATGGAATTTGGAAATGTTGTATGATACTTTATGAATTSGTCAATGAAATAGTAATTCGAACTTCAAAGTTAATAATTCCTCTAATATTATATTAGAGTTCAATACCTCAATTTTGTCAATTATTGGAGTTCACTACCTTTTTATCCTTTCAATCTGTTAATAACATTAATCAAAGTCCATATTTTGTCATTATTTCGCTCTTGCATAATTGTCTTGATAGTACAGAGAGGATGATAKATAGCATTTTCTTAATATAGGAAAGAACGATTAAAAGCTTTGTRCTTGATTTGGTCCCCTTTGATTTGCTTAATCAATGTTAAGCCATTGAACAGGACTAGCTTCTTATATATCCTCTTATAACTATTTTAAGATCTCTGCAGGCGAACAAAGCTCAGCCCGTCTGCTCTGGCGCGAGAGAGAGAGAGAGAGAGAAGTTCCAGTCTATTCTATGAGTCAATTTCATTCCATGTTCAAACCATCATCTCTGGCAGAGAAGCATAGTTACTGAGGGTGCCGWATCAACATGTCACATTTCACAAGTAATCATCAAATGTATCCATATATAAAAACCCAGAAAGTGAGCTTTTCTTCGATGATTCACGAGTAATCTGAGGGAGTTTCGTGTCGAGAACCCGGTCAATCCTTCATATAACACGAGTACAACTTCTCTATATCAAAATTCTTGGCCTTCAAGAGTCCATGGATGCAAGGAAAATTGTAGTGGTTGTGGAAGACGTGGACATAGCAAGAACAGCACTTCAATGGACACTGCACAATCTCCTTCGCTATGGGGATTTAATCACTCTTCTCCACGTGTTCCCTTCTACAAGATCTAGGAACAAGAAGAAGCTCAGACTCCTCCGGTTGAAGGGTTTCCAATTAGCCCTTTCTTTCAAAGAAATCTGCAGCAACTTCCCAAACGTAATCAAGAAGAAATTTTTTGTGTTTTATTTGCTGAATGTCATAAAGTTGTCGCCTTTTTATTGATGACCCATGTATGATACGAGCTATAGGGTTATGTTGCAGACCAGGACTGAGATTGTGGTCACAGAAGGGGACCAAGAAGGAGGGAGGATTGCAACCATGGTCAGAGAGATTGGAGCTTCTACTCTTGTTGTTGGACTTCATGATCAGAGCTTTTTATACAAGTAAGTTCACAAAAACGTTGTTGAAACTTGAATCATTTCAATGATTGGGTAATTGATGAAAGCTCCATTCTTTGAATTCATCAAAAACTGGGCTTGAATCAATGGTGGTTCAGGCATTAGTTGGTCAACTTTGCCATGGCGATTCAAGTCACATCCACGCGCTTTGGCTTGGTTTGGCGGAGTTTRTGACCGTCCAATCAATAGTATAACGAGCAGGACCARCATCCTTAACTACTTACATTCACTAATTAGTTTAATACTCACTAGGACTTGTAAAAGGAAAAAGACCTGCAATAAGCAAAATGAGTCTTTATTAACTTAAACTATTAGTCATACTGGGTTACTTGCAAATTGACTCTTCCTTCTTCATTTGCTGCAAAGTTTTCCTTTTTCTCATCTTGCCATGTGTATATTTGTTTCATAACGGGAGTGAATGTGCATTGGATTCACAACATCTGTCAGTTAAGAAGTGCATCTAGTTGACTTGGTGAGCTACTGTGTTGCCACCACTAGTTTCGTATTCCGGAGATGCTCTCCATGACTCATTTTGTGAATGATAGGAAAAAGAAACGTTCGAGTTGTGCAGTCTCCATTCTAGGGCGAAGCATTATTAGGGCTTGATTTGTCATATTGTCCAAGTAAAACGGACCCTGACTTGTTTTTTTCATTTTCAAGTTCGGAATGTGGGGTTATTGGGGTGGGGGAGTAAATGTGGACCAAGACTTTAATTTGGAATTAGGATAAATACATAATCTAAGATCCTTTTACTAAAAGAAAGGGTAATTTCTCATAGTAACTTACAAGAAATTTTGCTCTCATCCTATGATAAAGTTTAGATCAAAGGGAATAAATTGACAGTTTCATGTTTACAGAAAGGCTACATTCTTCAAGGGACCCTGCATTTGAAAGGGAATAAAATGACAGTTTCATGTTTACAGAAAGGCTACATTCTTCAAGGGACCCTGCATTTGAAAGGGAATAAAATGACAGTTTCATGTTTACAGAAAGGCTACATTCTTCAAGGGACCCTSCACTTGAGTGCAGAGACCCGGAAGAGTTYGTTTCTTTGCCAATGGGAACTCTAATTGACCCACCAAACAGCCTAGCTGTCCTGTATATCTCTTGTTCTARCATGGGTTAAGTTATCTTTTGCTTGGTTTTCCTCCATTTGCCATTTGTTGTAGCATGGCAATATTRCCTTYAGTTCCATATTTATTATTGTCGGGTCTGTCAATGAACGTTTGAGAAATAATAAATCATGGTTTGGAATGTCATAAGAAATGGCCCAAAAACTAACTAAAATGGTGTTTTATAGGTATCATCTTTTTACAAAGATTGTGCGTTAAGTATTGGTACTGAGAATAAAAGAAAAGGAGATGCATAGCCCTCCAAAAAGAAGAGCATAAATTTCCCAGAAAAGCAGGTCTACTGAATGATTCACTGAGAGAATGTCATTTATTCTGTTGTTATAGGTKGGCAATGGCCCGTAACAACATTGCACACAGTTTGAATTGTAAGGTACTTGCCATCAAGCACCCAACGCCATTGACTAGCAAGACAATCTCTGTAGCGGACAGTTCACCCAACATGGACTTCTCACAGATTGAAATATCTTCATTAAGGTAATCTTCCACACTAGTATGATTGTTTCTTTTCTGCAGAAACTGATATCTTCAAAACCAATACCGACATGAAAATTCTGAAATAAGTTAGGCACTCCACGATTGAATTTAATGATGTTCGTGTTGTTTGGAATGWGATCAAGACATGGAAAGAGCAATATTAAGATATACAAGAAACAAAAGTACCTAGTACTAAATGAGGTAGTTGCCAGCAATTGTCACCTATCACCACATCTTCTATTTCAATTTCTGGTGTGAATTAGAGTAAACTCATCCATTACTTACCTCATCTGCTTGACTGAGGAATTGCTTTTATTGCATAACTTGTTTTGCAGTATCCCTCGAGTTCCCCCAACAAAAATTCCTTATCAGATTTGTCCTGACCCTTCTGCAATTATATGGAGATCGCGGAGATCAAGGAGATCGACGTAATCGTTAACTACGTCTTAAGGTGGGGAAGAATTTTTTTTTTGGTGTAAGTTTTTTCATAAATTAATTGTTGTTCAATGTAATTGGTAGTTGAGTTACACAACACAGAAATAGAAAACTAAGAAGGCATAGACCTGATTGTACTGGAATTTCCGCTCATAGCAAAAAGGCCTCAATCTTGGAGCACAATTTTAAACACATTTTTTAATCCGTGTTTGATCTCCTGTTGTAGTTGTGTAATGTTATATCGAAAGAGATCTGAATCGAAGATTCTTTCGAGTATGAGTCAAATTTTGTGAACTTAATTCTGATTGAATTCGAATTAGTCTTATCAACATAGGAATACGAATATAAAGAGATCCATTTAAATTCTTTTATGTTAAATTTTTACAAAAAAGTTATTTGTATTGTCCATAATTTGAACTTAAAAAGAAATTCAAGTAAATTGTGAAAAAAATTATATGAACGTTATATTTGATTTTAAATATGAGCTTGGCTAGCTGATCAAAGGTTCTAGAGACTCTAAAGATAACTGCCTATGGTCCATACCAAATTTAAATATTGGACTTCCAAAAAATAAATATATTGACATCCAGTCCACCAGAATCCGAATCTGAGAGGTTCTACCGAGCCAACTGCATAAGAGCTACTGCTCCAACCAATTCTGACTCAATTTTCCTCCATTTTTCGGACGAGCGACCTAAGCCACCGTCTTCTCTGTTTGTTAACAATTTTTCAGAGCAGTTAAAAGTTACAAAAAGAAAAACTTTTTTAAACAAGTTATTTTAAAATTTAATATGACGTTATTATAAAATAAAACTTTTTTKGAAAAATATCTTCAAAGTAATTATTGCAATTTTTCTATATATTTTTTTTCACTTTTTCTAAAGTTAACATTAAGAGTGAATAAGTGAGGAGGATGTCTTAGAATAATTTTTAATTTCAAAATTTTTGAAAATAAATTATTTTAACTTAATTGATAATGCAATTTAAAGTTTATTAAAATGTTAAACAAGAGGAAGAAGAAAAATAGAGAATAAGCCTCTAATACCGTGATTATAAGAGTCAATGCGGTAAGTGAGTTTGAACTCGTTTAAATTATACTTAAATCCAACGAAATCGATTTCAAGAATATTATATATATTATTTGTATGCATTAAAATCTATAAAATACTAATTTCTCATAAAATATCAATTCATGTGGAACTTTAATTATATTAATTAGGATGACTTTATTTTTGATTAATAGTTAAAGACATCTCTTTTTATATATTGGATTTGAAACATGATTGGAACTTTATTGGGTATTTTTCTAGAAACTTTAATGGAGGTTTATTTATTTGAATTTTGTAATTGTAAATTTTATTTATTTGAGACGCTTTGTTTATTTGGAGTTAAAAATRTCATTTTTTTWAAAATCTTTTATGAATTATTGCTTTAAGAAAACTTTCTCACCATGAATTTTATTTCGCGAATTCTTAATTATATTTACATTAATTGTTTAATTTTAAAGTGAGTTCCATTGAGTCTAAGATCATATTTGAGAATCATTCGGACTGAATTCGAGTTTAATAATATGTGAAACTCAAGCCTCCCAGTCAAATTGACATGAGGAGCTAAGTGTAAATAAACAGTTCTTTTGTGCATTGTTGTGTAATTTTGAAAACAAAGAAAAARGGAAAAATTAGGCATTATTYGTTGGCGTCACGGCTCCGCTAACCTAACAGCGTCGCTGTTATCACTTCCTCTGCACATTTCCCCATTACTGAGCTCGCAGTCGCAGATCTAATCGACTCACTCTCTCCCTTCTCGGCTCTGGCTTATCAGACTCACTCAGAACTAAGCGGCAGATCAACTTCTTTCTCTCTCCTCTTTCTCAATCTTCGAATTCCCCTCCTTCCCCACTTTCCCTCCCTTTTTCTTCATTCTTCCCCCGCCATCTGTGTCTGTTTCTCTCAAATTCAGAGACACACTCTCCTTTCTCTGTCTTTCTTAATACGATACACACGCGAGACATCCATGGTGACACAGCGAGAGAGAGTGGTCAGTATCTTTATATCCTGAAAAATGTGTGATTCTGGACTGCCGTTTTATCTGATTTGGAATTTCTTTTTATCAATTACAGTTGTAAAACCCTATCTTTCATACTTTGAAGTTTGAATTTTGAGACTAAGATTATAATTTTCTTGTAGTTCTATGGTTAGCTTCTGAGCCACCGAACTGAATCTCGCTGCGGCGTATGATGAATTTTCGGGTATAAATTGTTTCGGCTATCCGTTTCTTTTCTTTTGTTTTTTCTCACTATAAATTTATGAATTTTCTTTTGTTTGAAGTCTTATGTTAATGTAGACAGGAGCTCCCAGTGGAAAATCTACTGCAGGAAATGTGATGGATTGGGGTGTCAACAATGCTTATAAGACTTTAAAAGGTCAGAGCATTTCCTTTCATGTGAAAACTAGCAGATAGGTTTCATATCTAAAAGATCATCTCCTTGCTTATAAGAAGCATTATTCTCTTGAGGAATAGTGTTAATTCTGGTTCATCTTTATTGGTAGATAACTTTGAGTATGCAGTTCTTGCATGTTGTCCTGGCTGTTCAGAATTTTCAATTGCTGCTGTCACAGTTCGGGATTATTTGACTGATATGGTATTCATATCGATTTCTTAAGTTCTGATTCCTTGAATTGCAATTCCCCAGATGACATTGGACCAATTGATAGGAATTGTGCCAATCACATCAGAATTGGTCAAGCTAATGTTTAAACCCCTTCCTAATGTAGAAATCATCTATATATTTGAACATATGACTGAATATAACTGCCAAAATAASCAAAATTGGTGKAGGAAATCCTATTTGCATGTCAAAAGCTCATTTTCCATCTATTTGTTCTGTCTTGTTATGATTATAATAATTTCTCCATGCTTCTATCATTGGGCAGAAATGGATCCCAAGTCGGTGACAATGATGGATACAGCTATCATTCCAACCATAGACCCAATAGATATTGGATTGGGTAGCTCAGAGAAGGGAAATGCTATTCTTACAGCAAAGCCAAGAAAGAAGACTATGACATCAGTGTATCTCAAGTATTTTGAAACAGCTGCAGATGGGAAGAGTAGGCGGTGCAAATTTTGTGGACAGAGCTACTCTATTGCTACTGCAACTGGTAATTCTCTAGACTCCGGCTTCATTCTTGCTACTGGGAGAAACRCATTGCTTCTCATGTTCATGACTTCCTCTGAGATCTTAAAAAAATGGATTAGCTTAGATGCAGTAGTGAACTGCGTGCAATGTTGAACTGACATTTGAAATTAGATTATCACTGATCCAATCTTTAATTAAGCTTCCGTTAGTTTGTGATATGACAGTCTACTTCCATCTTCACCTATATTACTCAGACCTATCACCCCTCGTTATTGACAATCAGCTTGTCAATGTTGAAGGAAATTTGGGAAGACATCTTAGCAATCGCCATCCAGGTTATGATAAGGCGGAGGATCTTTCAAGTCCTACTCCAGCACCTTCACAGTCAGTCACAGTAGTTAAGAGACCCCAAACTCAAGTAAAAACACCTCAGATGGAACTTGATCATGTGAACTGGTTGCTCATTAAGTGGCTTGTCTTGGCATCACTTCCATCATCTACTTTGGAGGAAAAGTGGCTGGCAAACTCATTCAAGTTTCTCAATCCATCAGTTCAACTCTGGCCAGGAGAAAGGTTTGTAGCAGTACTGCGTGAAGTTTTCAGGAGCATGAGGGAAGATGTAAGAGTAACTGTTGATCAGATTTCTTCCAGGGTTTCCATAACTCTTGATTTCTGGACGTCCTATACACAAATGTTCTACATGAGTGTCACATGCCAATGGATAGATGAAAATTGGTCATTCCAGAAGGTTCTTCTTGATGCTTGTCATATACCTTGTCCTTGTGGGGGTAGTGAAATCTACCAAACTTTAATGAAGGTTCTAAAATTCTACAATATTGAGAATAGAGTCCTCTCTTGTACCCATGATAACAGTCCAAATGCAGTTCATGCTTGCCATACATTGAAGGATGATATTGATAACCAAAAAATGGGTCCCTTTTGCTATGTCCCTTGTGCTGCTCATACATTGAACTCTATCATAAATGATGGACTGAGAACTACAAAATCAATTATCTCAAAAATTAGGGAATTTGTTCTGGAGATGAATGCTTCCTCTCAAATTTTGGAGGATTTTCTTCAATTTACCACTGCTTATCAAGAAGGGAACTGGAAATTCCCACTTGATGCCTCAGCCCGGTGGAGTGGCAACTATCAGATGCTTGATATTGCACGTAAGGTATATTCTCTACTCTCTTTGCTTTTGCGAACTCTTATATTGCACAACTTCAGTATTATCGTTGAAATATCGAGACGTTAGCGTGGTTTACATTATGCCGAATTCTTTAAGAGCTCAAGGATGGCTTATCTTTGCTAGACATTTTCCTTTTCCTTTTGGCATTTGAGTATCTGGGCTTGAAATTACTACAAATGGTTCAACCTTCTTATCCACCTAGATGAAGTATTCTAGAATTGGATTTATGGTATGTTCAGTTGAAGCACTTCTACGATTGAGTCTCTGAAATTTATGAAAGTGCTACTCCAGATGCCATTATATGTTCTGCTTCCCGCCACTAATTTGCAAACCATAGGAATCAGCTAATGCATGTGAAAAAATTCCTGCAACCATATTTTTTTTTGCTCGAGATCTGAGGTCTCATATGTATCTTGGTTTCCCCCATCATTCATTGTCATTGCCTTCCCTGTGATTGGCCTGTACAAGTGCTTCTTTCTCCCTTTCGCACAAGAAGAGAGTAAAATGTTATTTTCAAATACTGGAAACGGAAAAACTTGGGAACGTCCAAAACATCTGGGTCAAGTCCTTCTTCATATATATATTATCCAAGAATCCGTTCGCTGATGGTATAAGCTCGTTCAGGCAAATAGAAATTATCAATAGACGAATAATTGAAAGCAGTTAGCTGCTATCTATTGCTTCGAGTTGTGATTTTCGGTATAGACGCATAATATCTAGTAAGGAGGTGCGAGTGTCATAATAATATGTGTGCCATTCTATGACACTGGCTTACCGAGGAAAGAAATTCGCCTGAAGCCGAAAGAACTTGACTATATTCAATAGCCTAGTCATTAGAGCCGTGAACGGACAAAAAGGCCCGGCCGAAACCACACTTCACTCGTCGTCCGGTCAGAATGCTGATTACTGCAAGTATGATTGCCCTTCGATTTAGTGCTAGTTGGGATAAATCCGGTCTCTTACATATACCGCCGCGTCGTCGTGTTGAGACTGAACATAAGAGACAGCAGATAACTTGCCTTATGTCCGAGTGCCGCGCCTCGTTGTCCTCGACTACGCTATACCGACATGTTCCTGCCAGATACTGTTTCAGTCGTTACAGCGTCAGTTTGGTTATCGTGGCAAAATGATCACGGTTTTGACCTAGAAACCAAACGTCCCGTACATTCGCTACATCTGAAGAGCCAAACCGGAGATTACAGGTCAGGAAACAATTCCGGAAGAAGGCAATGAAACGGACGAATGGCGAAAAGACGGAGCTCTGGTCCTTTAATGACCGCCAGCTTTATTGGGGCATAGAAAACACATTCCAAAATAGGGACTTGTATCCAGAGGACGATATGGAAAAAACGGACTGGAGAGAGGCTGGACGCTGCTATACACA
>MEJB01000012.1:3100426-3275912 GCA_001752375.1 Rhazya stricta | reverse complement strand
ATGAGGAAGCACTAGGCAGTAGGATGCTGCTTAACCCAGCGGAGAAGAATGCTGTGAACATAATGCATGCATATCTAGAACCCTTCTATAAGACCATCAATGACATATGCACTACCAAGGTTTTGACAATTGGTTTGGTTCTTTTCTTCATGGACCACATCTCTGAGATGATTGGAGCTTGCAGAGATTCCCGACACAACCCAGACTGGCTCCAGGCTGCTGCTGAAGAAATGGCTGTTAAAGCTCGAAGCTACAGTGACCAAATTTGCAATGTATTCACATACATGACTGCAATTCTTGATCCAAGRATAAAAGTGGAGCTCATTCCTGARAGTCTCAACTCAGGGAACTATTTGGAGGAAGCAAGAAGCCATTTTATGAGAAATTATTCCAGTAGCCATTTTCAGCCTATGACTAATTCATATGCTGCACAAGAGCTGGATGATGGAGCTGGTGTTTCTTTTGCAGAAGAAATTGCGCGTAAAAAACGAAGGGCCAGCATGTCCTCTGCTACTGATGAGCTCACCCAGTACCTATCAGAGCCTCCAGCTCCTATGCCAACAGATGTTCTGGAGTGGTGGAAGGTGAACAGTTCACGTTATCCACGATTGTCTCTAATGGCTCGAGATTTCTTGGCAGTACAAGCAACTGCGATTGCACCTGAAGACCTTTTCTGCAGCAAAGGTGATGAGATAGATAGGCAACGCTTCTSTACACCACATGAAGACACCCAGCCACTGCATTGTATAAGGTCATGGATGCAAGGAGGGATGAAGTTGAAATATAAATCAACTGAGATTGATTTCGAAAAGTTGATGGAATTGGCTTCCAGTTCAGCTACAGAACGTAGCACTGCAGGTTCAGACAAGAAAGGAAAATGATGATTCATTTTCAGTTAGAACATATAGGCAGAAGGGAGAAAAACACAGGATTTTCCTGTGCTTCTTGACTTCTCTGTAGATTTAAGTAGTCTGCTTGCCAGATGAAAGCCAATGTCTCTTTGCTATTTAGTATTTATATCCTTTTTGTTGTATGTAGGTGAATTATGTACAGGTAATGAGGCAACAGTGGATAGATGGCTAACCAAAAGATGCAGTATAGCTAATTTGACAGCAAGATTTCCTTTTCTCAGTTGTAGTCCGCGTGCAGTATTGGSTTTTATGTTAAATTTTGGGATAATGTTACTGACATTCTGCTTGGATGCACCGGATGCCAGCTGTTGGAAAACCAATGGGAAGGCAGAAAATAAGTGTCCCTAAAATTGAGTCCAAATCCTTGGAAGAATTGTATTACAACTACAATGAGGTTGAGGTTTACTTCTGTTATCATRTATACCCTCAGCCACGGGTGAATCCCTAATTTAAGATTATACACAATAACTGTATCGAATGTACATTGTGTACTAATTATTTTTTAATTACAATCTTAACCATTAAAAAGTRAACTTGTCATCATCTCAATAGTTAAAAGGTGATTTCCATAATTGTTGCCCCTACTTTTGAATGGTCTCGTTTTTCTTTTCTTTTTTTTGTTAAATAAAACTTTTAAGCCATCTCTGCTGTGCTATGATATATTATTAATACTAATTGCTTTTGATTTCAATCTTAATCGTTAAAAAGTGAACTTCTTATAATCTCAATCTTTAAAAATCGAACTCCTCATTTATATATGACTGATTGAAACATATGTTACAATATAAAGTAATTTATAACATTATACTAAATAATTACTCTCTGAATAGCTCGCACATGATTGAAAATTTTACCATGATAGASTATAGTTGCATTACAACTATACCAAATAATTGCTCTCGAAATAGAGATGGAGAAATTAGTTTTTTCTATACAAACAACTTCATTCACACAATTAGTTCCGGAGCAAAACTGTGTACCACATTCTATTTCCCAGGGAGGGCGTACAAATAAGAATGGAAAAGACTAATCTTCTACACAAGCATGCTTGAATAATCTCCAAATCACTTGCAAATTATTCCTAATTCACATGGCAACAATACAAGCAATGCTTGTGTAGAAAATTTTATAATASACTGGTGTGTATAAAAGGTTGATAAAGAGAAAAGGAAAATAKAAAAGTATGAACTACCCTGTAAATGGTGATATTCTCGTGCTTGTTGGCTTTTTTTTCTCAAAAATATAAAACTACAATCTGCTTTAATTTACTTTCAGAGGCCATCACTGGCAGGTTTGCCTAGATCAAGAGGTGCTCTGTCCCGTACTCGCGAACTATCACAGGCACACTTGTGGTTGGGATCTGTGAATAACAAAAAACAACAAATGCGCGTCCCTTTTTGTTAACTTATAATCACCAGAAACAATTCTTCAATTGCTCATAAWAGAACACAGGTCTTAACACAAAGTTTAATAACCCAGAAAAACTCAAACTAGGCAAACATAGCATTCTTGATATTAAACTAAGTCTATGTCAAATAGTGCATTGCTCTAAACAACTATATGTTGTTTAATAACCCAAGTTCTTCTGAGAATACTAAACAGGAAAATATATTTTGACAGAGATGCCTCTTTTTTTATCAGTAAGACAGTCTAAACTAAAACACTTTACTTTGGCTAAACCATTTTGTGGAAGATTTACTTGTCATCATGTTTCAGTTGATTTTAAAGCCTGAAAATCTCAATTCATATTACYACTTACCATGCCATACTCTGTAATAATCATTGAGATATAATCTGAYGGTGTAACATCATACCTGAAACAGTTGATTGCAAGTAAGTTATTTCAGATACCATTTTTGCAGTTTTTCTTTATTTACATGAGAACCCCAAAAAAACTTACATTAAATGCAGTAGCTGAAGATTTTCCTTATTGGTCCAGTCGTGCAAAAAAYTGGAATCCTCTTTTCCAGGAACCCTAGAAATTGCATCAGGATCTCCTAAGGTGGTTTAAGAAGTCGAACAATAYAGATGTAAAAAAATTAAATAACATTACTTTGAAATGAACAATCACATCCATCRATAAATGTGATAAGACACATACCAAGCTCATTTGTACAAATTGAATCAAGCAGGACCCGTTCATGAAACTTATATGCTTCACAGCAAACCAGAACTGGAACCCGGAATGCATGGGCGACCATAGCAACAGATGCAGTCCCAACCCTCGAATACACAGTCCCATTAGAGAAAACAGATGCAGCACCCAGAAAAACCTTTGTCACTTCATGCATAATATATGAAACAGCATTYATGTGGGTGTATGTACAACTAAGACCCTTCCTCACAAGCCTACGAAGTAAAGCTTGGCCTTCGAACCTAGGACGAGAGTCTACGATGACAACCCGGAAATTTTTCCCAAGCTCATGAGCACATAAGATAACCATTTCAACTACAGAGGATGAACCACATGTGAGAAGAACATCATCATCCCTGATTTTTGTGACTGCATGTCCAACAATAACCTTGTCCGCAAGTACTATCTTCTCATTAATAAAGCCATCAATGACTGAACAGAGAGAGGCTTTTGCTTCTGATTCAGAGAGAGTTATTGGTAGCTTCGCAATACGAGCCTTTAGAAACCGAATTGCATTGCCCATGCTTATTGAAAGGGGCCTGCAACCAATTAAGAATGAAACAAAACTATTGATTTTTGCAGTTAGATCCCTATTAAGAGTTTTCTCAGGTGGTGTAGAGTAGTCTTTGATTGCTTCCTTAAATGCTAGAAGCATTGCTACACAACGTGCATTACCCCCGTATATTTCTCCAGCCAAATATTGYAAACCAACCTGAAAAGAATTCCATGTATCATCTTTACTTGCATTACCATTTTGTACTCTGTTCAAGTACAATATCAAACAAAAATATACTAGTATGTCTCACCAGCCTCTGACATAAGCATAAAATGAGGTAATAAGACATAAAGTACCAAGTAGGTTAAAGATGCTACGCTCAATTCCTGCTGTCACCATCATAGAATTTGCATGAACTGGAGCTATTAGAAAGAGTTTAGCCAGCATGAAAGAAGTCTATTGAAATGTATAGATACATATATAACTTTCCGATTTAACAACTTAAAACTTTTACGCTATGTGGTTACTACAACTCAACATATAAGATACGATTTCTGGTTAGCAAAGACAATCATAGCCATGAAGCACAAAAATTTGGGGTTAGAAGATCGGAGCAAGTACCACCCTTGTTTGTTGCAGAAAATGTGAATCATTCTTCATTTCTATAGTTGTGTACTTTGAACAAGGTAAGCAGAGGAAAGCGAACAGGTATTCGTACATGGGAAAAAAAATACCTTGTAAACAGAAGGATGCATGGGATCCAGTTGGAAAAACTTTGACTCAAGATCGGGGAATTGACTTGCATGTTCATATTGCGGCAGATGACGAAAGAGTTCGACTCTATTCCTARCTTCAATTTGCTTAAATATAGCACGCTTTTTCGCCTTTTCCACACGGCTAGTATCATCAAATTGCATGCGTGGAGCAGGCACATCCTTCTTTCGATCTTTCTCCGGTAGTCTGTCACCACCTTTCTTCTCAGAAACAGATACGGAAGATGAGATGGGGCCACTATCCTTTCTCTGTAAAGGCTGCTTCACAGGCTTACTAGCTTGCTCGTGAACAGGAGGCTGTACTACAGATGAAGCAACTGATTTGTTCGCCTCTCCTTAAAGAAACAGAGCCAAGATTAACCACATCCATATYACCAAAATAGTTAATAAACATCCTATATAATGGTCACCAGAAGGCAATTAAATAACTTGAAGAGATCAGATATAACAATTAGGAACAGACAGTCAATATCACATGACTTCTCTTAAAGGAACTGAACTTGGAAGAAGGTCCAAATAAATACTATTGAAAAGGAAATACAGAAATTTCAGATTTCTGACAAACAAGTTAGTTGATGTAGAATCTTGCATAGAAAATTGACATGCATGAGAAAGAGAGAGAAAGAAAGATTGATTGTCAACCAAATTGCTTACAACCAGTATCACATCTTTTAGCTCCAGAACAACCTACAGGCTGAAAAGTAATTYGATAAAACCATCTAAACAAATCTCTCAACTAGAAAGATCAAGAAAGTTGTATTTCAAAGTAAATAAAAAATAATAATAGGATGCTATCCTAAATTATTTGAAGTATTTAATAAGGGATTCTTTTCTCCACAGAGAAAATGTGAAGTAGTCTAACCTTTTGAAGCAGCTTTGGCAGCTCGTTGAGCTTCTTGTAGGGCACGCCTTTCAGCTTTTGTAGTCTTCTCTTTTAATGGCTTTGAGTTTTTTTTGGATGCTTCTGCCTTTGTTCCTCCGTCTTTTGCTGTGATATAAGACATTTTCTTCAAATTTTGTGATAAAGTATGATAAATCTTGAACCGCAATGAGACATTAACATTCTTTTACATGAGAGGTAAARAAGAATTCTTATTATGACAAAGATCAGGCCCAAACTGTATATCAGATAGAAATACAAGAGGTGCGTAATACCTGTATGTTTTTTGGATATTCATCTTTCTATTAGTTTGAAGGACCCATTAAATCTAGTTATTTCTCTTTCTCTACCCTCTCTGTCTTTGTGTGTATTTCAGGGAATGCATGTTTTGGGATGATGAATATTACTTGTGCATAGAACCTTTAAAAAAGTTATCCATTAGCACATAATTGTTCTGTTTGATAGTATTATACTTGATTATACATCTAAWGTTGGACAAAAAGGTAAACAACCATTCAGTGAAAACAACATTCTACTCCTCCATGCTTCAAGAAAACAGAGGGAAAAAAACTGCCTTGGCATCTGATATAACATCTCATCAGCATTCTCCCTTTTAATTACTTTTTCTAGGTCCTTCCWACAACCCCCCTCCCCCTCTTTTTCTTTTTCTCTTGTTACAACTTATCTCAAAGGACTTCCACAAAAGGGCAGCTATCCTCTTAGTATATTTAAATGTTTCTCCAAGCAGAACAGCAAAACTATCATTCCAAGTGTTCAAAGATTTTAAGTCCCTCTTAAGTGCTCTTCCCCTTCTTTTGTAGTCACCACAACAAAATCTCCAAATATTTTAGACTTGAACTCTTCCTGCAACACCAAGTCGACATTTTCACTTCTTTGTTTCCCGCATCTCTGAGGAAAGGGTGAASGAGTATCGGATGGACTATGATGGACGCTGATGAAAGCAAGTATCTATATATTAATTCAGAGTAAAGGTAATGCATTTGAATATCTGCAAATTCAAATACTCATTCAAAACGAGCACATCATCTATTCGCAAATCCAAACTTCATTTATGCGCTCTTCGTGCAATATAGGSTGCAAATATATCCCCGTCATAAGGAGGAGAGTTATAACACAACACAGAAGAACATAATTTTCCCAAAATTTAGACAGAAAAATAGCTATTACCACTATCATTGTTAGACGCACGTCGAACCTTCTTCAACTTCTGAACTTTCGAAGCCGCTGGTGAATCARATCCTCCGCCAGGAAGCGACGTCGGAAACTTCGCGGTATCTTCAAGGCGAGTCCAGTTCACAGAACCCTCGGAGAATTCGCTTTCTCCGCCAGCTTCACCCTCGCCGATTCCGCTGAGCGGCGGCGATTTTCCGAGAACAGAATCTGCGGGGTTGTAACTGCCGACGATTAACGTCTCGCCGTCAATGTTGCCAGTATTATCACWCTTATCAAAAGAAGGGCTACGTGGCCGTGAAGTTGTCCTACGCGCAGGCACGTCAACAGCACGTGACGTGGAGTCTGCCGGATGACGTGGCGGAGGAATCATTACTGGAGATAGGGAATTATTCGAAGGAGATATATTGGAAGCTGGCGGCGATGTCGACAGAGCGGTCGGATCCATTTGAGTCTGAGACCGCTCCGGCGGAGGAGCGGTGGTGAAGAAGCCAACTTGGCGGACCTTAGGGTCAATTACCCGAGAGGTCCGACGAGCATCCATTTTGAAGGAAGTCCAAATTACACTTCAGTTAGTCGCACAGAAAAATAGTAGGGGTTAGGATTTTATACGTAGCGGTAGATAGGCGAAAATGACAATTCTGGASATGGAAGTTTGGAAGAGAAGAAATAAGGGCACCACTGGGGAAAAGGTTGATTTAGAAGAGAACTGGAGGTTAGTTGTCAATGGAAGACGCCGTAAGAGCTGACAGCTGACGACCGTTAAAACATTTCCATTTCGTTACGAATAACTAATTAAGACTGAATGACAATTTCACCCTTCAAAATTTAAATTTTATCACCTTATCAAAATCCTCAATATCATTTTTCAGACATAATATTTAAATTTTCCACTTCTTTTTTTTTTAATTACTCAATTTTACCTTCTTAAATCTTAAAATAATCTCAACCTTTGAGTGTAGGAATATTACTTCGCGTGACTTTATTAATTAACAAAGCTCGTACAATGATATTCTTTTAGATTATCTTATTATATTTTAAGTACCATATTAATTTGGTAATCGAAATTTGACAATCTATTCAAATGATAAGAATGTCATTACTTTTTCCTATTATCTATCCATTCAGACATATTATTTTAACAAACCATATATTATCCATTTTTTATACTTAAAAACTACGAGGATCATATGGATATGATTTGTGTTTGTAACTATCAAAATAAATTAATGTAAAATTCTAAACCTAAATGACAAACYCTAGATCCTAATATTCAAGGTTTAGATGTGAAAAGATCATGTTTAAAATCTTAATCACAATTTATTTTGATAAATTATAATAAAAATCTCACGATAAATCATGAGAAATTAGATATATGACGAGAACAAATGAGTTATTAAATAAGTAGTAGAATTGAGATTGATAAAGTAATATTTTTCATTTTATAAAAGACCCTCATAAGTCATATGTAAAAAATTTAATCACCCGTAGAATAGCATTAAGACCGTTTAATGATAAGAAAAGAAAAGGTAAAATTGATGAGTTAAAAATAATGATAGTAGGTAAAATAGATAATTGAAAATTTGAAACATTGGAGGGCAGTCTTGTCGAGACAGACTAATATGGTAATTTGGATCTGACATGGCATCACAAGTTTCGAGTTTTATACTTGAGGATATTTTCGGACAATCCTAGGATGATTCTCATCAAGATTAAAAATTGAGGATTTAGAAATGAAAAGCCTTCCTATGTAGCACATTACAAATTGCAGAGCAAAGATTTCGGAGGGTTAAATCTAAGCTTTTAATTAGTCTAATAATTACTTTTTGTGGACATTATTATCGCTTAACATTTGTTTGATTAATCCATTAACTTTTATTATTTTTATATTATATTTTTAATCAAACGATATAAAAAACTTCCTAAATTCCTCATTTATTTTTTTTTTTTTAAACCACCTCAAGTCATATCTTATCTTTAGGGATATTCACATCATTCTTCAATGTTCAAGCTGCTTTCATTGAAGAACTCTTGGTCTCCAATAATTCTCCAATCAAATTATAACTTTCATTTTCTGGTTGATGGTGCTATGCATTTGGGTGTTTTTTTTTTCTCATTAAGTTTATCAAGTGGCAATTCTCTAAAAATGATAATTGAAGTTTTTCATCCAACATTAATTGACATTGTCTTGGAGTGGGAGAAAAATCTACCACTACTTGGTGATGAGATTTTTATCTGCAAAGGCAATTCAGAGATTCATGGGACTTGACAATAAAGCAGCTTGCGCTGGCTGTTCTTGAGCTGCTACTCTATGATAATCAGGGCTGGTTTTCTTCTAGTAGCTCTAGTTTCAGCTATAACAGTTGGTCAGATTAACCTCTYGCGAGCAAGAAAGCGAATCTCTAAATCTGATACTAGTATGTCTTTCATGTGTATGATAATTTGCCCCTGTATTTAAACTGATGGTAGTATGTCTTTCATGTGTATGATGATTTGCCCTTGTTTTTACCTCTAGAACTTCCTCATTTGGATTTCTCCGAAGTTCTCCTGACCCCTTTTTTGCTTTGTTTTGGTTTGGTTTGGTTTGGTTGTGTTTTCCCCCTGATTCCAGAGCATGGAAATGSTAGCTTTCATGGAGGACGGATCGGAAAGACGAACAGCAAATTTGATGCATCTCATGTAAAATCCATTCCTCTTTTTTTCTCTATCTCGCGTGTATGTGTGGACAAGTAYTAAAGAAACTTTACATTTTTGGGTGCAGGTTGCAAGAAGGGAGAAGGAAGAGAATGTTGAAACTTGCGGAAGTGAATCAGTACTTGAAGGGATATCAGATAAATCTGAAAAAACTGACTGCAAAATGGATGAGTTCTCAGTACAGGAGAACACTGTCCATGAAATTAACCGTTTAAAGRAGGTAGTGAAGGAAAAGGAGCAGAGAAGAGAGAATCTAGAACTAGAATTAATTGAATTATATTGTTTGAAAGAACAACAATCAATCATRGCCGAGCTGCAGAAGCAATTGAAGGATAAAATGGCAGAGATGGACAGGTTGAGAACCATGCTATACAAACTGCAGTCTGAGAGAAAAGAACTCTATGAAGAAGTAGAACAGAAACAGTTGGAAGCGAAGCAGCTTGAAAGTGCAACAGTAACAATGCTGGAGCTGCAGGTGAAAATGGAACTTGATGCAGGTAGACTGAAGGGGCAGCTAATTGTGCTGAAGGAACAAGTTTCGGGCTTTAATGTGGACGGAACATTCAGGAAAGATACCAAATTCGATAAGAAGCTCAAAGCTATTAAAGAAGTAGAGTTGGAGGCAATGAAGATGAAGAGAAGGAACAGAGAGCTTCAGCTGGAGAACCGAGAGTTGGCAGTGAAGCTGGACGCTGCTCAAACCAGAATAGCTGCACTCTCTATTCTGACAGAGGTAAACCAGATGTCAACAAATTCAACTTTGATATTGGACGTCTGTAAGCTTAAWCCTCATACTCTTGTGTTGAACACTTAACTTTGTATATCAAATCATGCATTGGATGCTTCTCTCTGGCCCGTTGGTTTTGCAATTGCCTACTCTTCTTCCTGAAACTTCAACGAATGAATTTCTGTATAGTATAGTCTTGGAGATACTAAAAATCATTACTTAGTTGTATTTCCTTCCTTTGCAGGACATAGTTGTTGCTGGAATTGAGGAAGAAATGAATGGATTGAAGGGAGTTAACCATCACCTCACAGAACAAGTTGAGGAACTGAACTATWACCGGTTTAGCATTCTGGAAGAACTGGTGTATCAGAGATGGCTAAGTTCCTGCTTGAGATTCGAGCTCCAGGATTATCAAAACCCACAACCAAGAAATATCTGCAAGAAATTATGCTTTCAATCTGCAGATGAATCTAAGAAATCTTCCTCGGATCCTGGTCCTGAAATTTCCWCAACTGGGAGTGCTGAAATCACGAATACTACATTCAACAGTTCTATCAGCCCAAGTGTTAAGAGCAAGAAATCCAGCTTAACCTTCAATATCAAGAGATGGGGAAGTAGCAGTTGTTATTCAAGTGCCAATGCAGAAAACAGCTCCCTYGGGAGAAGGCCAGGCCTGTTTCGCAGGTTTTCTATGTCATCTGTTCCTTCTAACACGTCAGGCCTAAGAACTAAAGGAGGAAGAAAGACCATCTTCACAGTGGGAAAGAATGAAATACAAGGCTCCAGTTCTCCTGAAATTCCACTTACTAGGMGTGTAGGGAGAGTTTCATTCAATGATTCACTAAATTCAGTGGCTT
Organism: Rhazya stricta; assembly: GCA_001752375.1. Classification (NCBI taxonomy): domain Eukaryota; kingdom Viridiplantae; phylum Streptophyta; class Magnoliopsida; order Gentianales; family Apocynaceae; genus Rhazya; species Rhazya stricta. The sequence goes on along the minus strand of MEJB01000012.1, from coordinate 3,265,249 downwards.
ACACAAATGATTATACGCCAAGATCAATTCAAGGAATACAAACTAATGATCATAGTTTTGCTGAGAGTTCCAGTGATTGGTCAGATATCAAAACAATCTCTTCCTTGGCTTCTACATTACAGGAAAAGAAATCYGAGGTGCCACTAAAAAGAACCAATATCGTACAATCAAAGGTTTCAGGGGACCTGAACAATCGAGATCCCCATAACAACAAGATCGAAGCTCAAGTAGAGCTCAAGAAAGAGATAGTTCCTGCAGAATGTTTGGGTTCAGGAAAGCCAAATGCGGCTCCAAGAACCAGCAAGTTCAGTGCTGAGATGGTGAATCTCATAGCAGCTTTGATTTTCATCATCTTTCTGTTTCTGGTATATTTTGCTCTCCTGATCTCTATGACCGTGAAGTCTTAGCAGTTTGGGACCTCAGCAAAATCTTGATATTCTGAATTCTTCCTTCCTGCTTTACAACTTCCCTAGATGTTTGGGCCTTGTAATCAGAAACAAGACTAATTTCTACCCAATTGTTGCCTCATATAGCAGCCTCCTCATAAGGTGATAAATTCCGTGCTGTGCAGACAAAATGGTGGCGGGCTGCCCTTGATATTGATCCCTTCATAACCAAGGGAATGATACCATWTCATTTTGCAACTTTACATCATATTTATCTAGCAAAGGAGTACATGTAAATCTTGATATGCGGTAGTTTCTCCTTCTTACTGAAAAACAGAGAAACAATTGTGCCCTTGAGGCTTAACTGCATAATGGATCTGCGATTCTGCAATCAAAATTCCCCTTCTTATAATCAATCAAAGATCTCAAGAATGTCCTGCTCCAGAAAATCAATCTTAATCGTACGGCTAAGGACACCGTGACGTGGGTAGTCCTGCTCMCAGCAGATCCCCAAAAGAAAAAGTCCAGTCCCCACAGCACATCTAGGAGAGCTAACTCCAAAATCTTCCCCATTCCCCCACGTGTTCCCCTGCATGTCGACCCATGAGACCAGTCCTTCTCACACGCGTCACCACATCTGTCTTTTAAACGCTTTCATCAACCCAGTCTTAATATCTCTATAGCTACTTCTCTCTGTAAATCTCTCTACTCTCCTTCCAGTCTCCACTATGGCTGACCGCCTAGCCAGCCCTGGCCAGACCCAGAGACCGCCAAGAACCACCACCACAACAACGGCCAGTGCCACCGCCTCATTTCTACGTAAAATGCACGAACATGCACCAAACTCAACACAGCTGATTGGTTTCTTGACTCTTATAATTTCCAGTGGCATTTTGCTCCTCCTGACTGGCTTCACACTCACAGCTACTGTTCTTGGGCTGATCTTTCTCGCGCCTTTGGTCATCATCTCAAGYCCCATATGGGTCCCGGTTGGATGCATTCTCTTTGTAATAATCGCCGGAYTTTTATCCTTTTGCGGGTTTGGCGTGGCCTTCGTGGCCGCTATGTCTTGGTTGTATAGGTACTTCAGAGGTTTCCACCCACCCGGTTCGGACCGGRTTGACTATGCGAGAAGCCGGATTGCTGATACAGCGAGCCATGTGAAGGACTATGCCAGAGAATATGGCGGGTACTTGCATAGCAAAGTGAAGGATGCRGCTCCTGGTGCTTGACCTTGARGAGGATCGGTGAACCCCACCTGTTAAACTTCAAGGTCGAACCGGAATGGAGTGGACCCGGTTTTTGTAATGRCAAATGAATCCCTGTTATGTTTATTTTTATTCTTTTTCTTTTTCTTCATATTTGTAGATCAAATGCCATCATATTTTACTAATATTTGGGTGGTGATTTTGATCTTCTTGTTCTCTTTGCAAGACATTTTTACAGCTGGTAGTTTCTTTTCCATTTTCATTCTCTAAGATGGATATGTTTATGTAAAGCAAGCACAAGTTAAGAATTTTCCATGTTTGCATAATGAATTCAAGTTGTAATTTTAGTAGTATGTTTGTTTTTGTGTGGCTTTATACCTTCCAAAATTATCTCAAGAAGGAGATATTGGTAAATCATGTGACAAAGGTTTCCACAATTTCTAAACTATAATAATTTCTTCTCTCGTCAAAGATGGGTATGAAAGAATCGAATGGCAAAAGGTAACTTAATAATATTATCTCATGTGCTCACAAGGCCAAGGGGAGCTACAAGATGTATCGAGGACCTTTTCTTCCTCCTCATCCAATCTCCCAAATCCTTAGCATAAAAGTTTGTAATATGAATGAAGTCAATGACCCATTTGGTACACTATGTTCAAAGACGAACATTAATTTTACTTCATTAATTGATCATAGATTTCATCAGGTTGACAWTGACCAATATGAAGATCAACMGTAGACTTGGAATGGGTCTCTTCATATATGTATCTTCTTGTACCTCATTGGGCACCAATCTTGTTTATAGTTTTTGTGGGAGAGGAGAAGCTTCGGTTGTAGTGCAAAATTCCTAACTTCTTGATAAGCACCATATGTACTCAAATTCATAATATCTTCRTCCATATACAAATTCKAATTACTATTTTATTTTTATGGCTCTATCCCTTTCCTCAATAGGGGAGGAGGTTATTACTATCATTTCTTGAGCTTTGGTTTGTATGTCATCATATAATTTGTTCATGGAAATAAGGAGGGTTTTTCAGGGTAATYAAGGGTACGTCCGGGATCAACCATCCATCGATTTAGTTATTAAGGTTATCGTAACGATCAATCCTAGTTTGTTTAAAAGTTATGTGTAGCTTATATATAGATAGATACAAATCACATAACCTTACTGTCTTCATGCAAGGATGGACTTAATATATCTGTTAATAATTTTTGAGCTTTAATATATCTTCTAATATATTTTTTTCTTTACTATATGAATAATAATATTAGAAGATTTCGACCCAAATTTTATATGCTCGTCGCAGGTGGGAGGGAGAATTCTTTAYATTCTGAAGCTAGAAGAATCATGTTTATCTGCAAAATCTAGCTCAACTACCACTGTTGAACAAGAAAAAAAAAATTATGTGACGTAATATATGGAAAAATTCTGTCAAAACTTCAAACCCTTCATACACATGAAGATTGATCATTTCCCACCCCAAAAACCAAGCAGAAAAGGGAAAAGAAAAGGAAGAAAGGAGAGGAGACTCACATAATCAAGTTATGCATGAGGAACATTATATAGATTTCTGGTGACCTAAGAAAAATCACAGAAAGGGGTGATCCTAATATTTCTCTGAAGATGCATAAAGATAGCTCGACAAAGGACTCGCTCGAGGTGATTTCATGGGGAGCTCCGGCAGCTGTTTTCCGTTGCTGTCGTAATAAATAACGCCGGAGAAATCCAACGGCTGACACTTATCGCCCATCAAGATGTTCCTCTGCCACAGTCCTCCATCTCCGAAATCAAGCTCAGCTTCGCCTACGAATTCTTCATCCGTTTTCTTGTTGTTCCTATGACGGAAGTGAGTAGCCTTATTACTGAGGTTAACGAAAAGCTGCTTCGGCTTAGCCAGAGGTGATCTCGGTGAGCTGGTTGCCATTAGTTTCTTCGTAGCTCCGCCGGCGTGCCTCCTGAGCCGAGCGAAGAAGGTATTGATCGACTCTAATAAGTTACCTCGACGGTTTGACGTGTTGCCGGAGGAGGTGGTCTTGGTGGTTGTGGGAATGCACGGTGGCATTAGATGAGCCATGGTGTTTGGTACTCGTGCTTTTTTGTGGAAGTGCTGGTGGGAAGAGGGGCGGGTGAAGAGTATTTATAAAGAAGAGGAGATTGGAGAGGGGGCCGGTGGAAGAGTGAGGAGTGTGATACCTTGGATCAAGTTGACTCGATCAAAGGTTTAGAGAATTTCGGTTAAATTTGTGAATATTCGAATTATTTCAATTTTAAATTATGATAACAATAAGCTGATTTTATGACAGATAACGGCTAATTTATTTGATGATATTTCCAAATATATTTATAACGGGATSCAATACTTCTTATCTAGTAAATAATTATTTTACTAATTAAATCATTATCTCATCAATCAATTCACTTGATACTTCTCCATCAATATCTACCAAATGAAATTTATTTTCTTTTTATTATTATTGTAATCAAATTATTTGAATAATTGTTACTAGCATTTTCCTAAAAGAATAATTCTTTTGTTTTTTWTTTCTGGCTTATTGTCAAGGGYAAAACTAGTAAATATTTTATTAATTAAAATGGCCAGGTGTCAATAGTTATTATATTGGAAAAGGGCAATTTTAGTAAGACACGTAATGAAAATGGGAGCTGGATGGCACAAAACGCACTTCCACTTGGGTATGACTCAAACATAAAGATTATGGTTGGAAGTTAGTTGAGTCAATACAAATTGGGGGCTGAGTAAATCAATTAGGTCTTCTCTATTCTTTTTCCTTCAGCTGGGATTTTTCATGCTTTCAACTTCTTATCTTTTCTGGACCCACAATAATACCACAATCATTTTAAATGCTCCCGAAAATTTTTATAGTCCTCTTCTGTCATTCTTAAATATTTATTCTCTTTATTCTTATATTCAATTTTTTTCAAATGACGAATCTTTTGTTACACCTTCTTACTTCGCTATTCTTGTTATATCAAAAGAGAAGAAGCATTGAAGAAGTTAAAAATATATAAATATCGTAATTTAAATCCTAAACAATTTCCAAAATGCTATGAGTGGTTAGAGAAAATGATAAAAGAATTAGGAGGAGAATTCACAATAACCTTGAGTTTTTTGCGAAAAGATGGCCTATGAGTGTTATTTTTAATCCTTAGGGAAGGCTATGTGCAATTCTTGTTATCATTCAAGTTATCCAATAGGAGTTGGTGGCTAAGAATAGATTAACATGCATTTTAAAACAAAACAATTATAATTTTGACATGGTAAATAATTTTGCCCCAATCTTGAAGTGGATTCCACTTTAGAGGTGGAGAATTGTCACGCCACAATATCTCCAATTATTATAGCATAAGTTTTGTGATGTGCTTCACATGTGTGCATGCATGTATTTCAACAATTATCAAATTTACCATAATTGAATGATAAATCGACTACCAAAAATTTCGTTAAGATCAATCTTATACTTTTTTAATATGACATTATATGTAGAAGTTGAACTCATAATCTCTTTTTAATTTAATAATCTGCCGTCAATTACGAGATTGATGAATTTACAAACCTTCTTATTGGCATGTCTTATAAGATTTGTATCCTAATTCATGAATCGAAATGGAAGCAAGTGATTTCTTAATGAAGAAAAGGGGATGATGATCTAGAAGGTGCACTTGTTGGTTAGTAAAGAGAAGTTTGCCAATTGCTAATGCTACCGGTACTAACAGAAATAGGGCAGTAGTTTATACTAGTAAAGGACAGTTAGTTAACCCAAAAAGGCCTAATTTTGCAGACAAGAAACCATAAACACTGCTGGTGTTAGGTCACCTCCCATTTGCCAATTTGCATTTAGAATGTCTTATGTTTGAGGTTTGGCTTCCATTTACATGAGATGTTGGATACCAAACATCCTAAGTTTTCCATCTGTTTTGTACATTACAAGCAAGTTTGTCCTCTGACCAAACGAAATTGGGGTTCCCTTTGGATCAAATTTCAACCGAAACAACCCATTTGTTAAAAGAACTTATCAAAGCCGCCCTTGCTTTCTCCATCCTACGTTTATGGAGAAGGTGGATGATCCATTTTCCCCCTTGCTGTGAATCCRTTGCCACCCAAAGAATATCATATCAAATTCTCTACTTTCTATGGGTCAAGGAACATCATTAGCCACTGATTAGACATCACACGAATCCCAAATTAGAATTTACACCCACTAATTATTGCTAGGTGACACATATCATATTTTAAATTAACACTTAAAAAAATCGAGTGAACATTCACATGAACATACAGAGTTACCTTAATTTACACAAAATCTATATATTTTTTTAAAGCAAAAATTAGATTATTTCAAGAGCGTTCTTTTGTTTTGTGGGGGGGCAATTTGCTTTGTGTAATGTATGAGGTAAACATCTTTTTGAGGGTTTTGAACCATTTGGGTTAGAGTAATCAACCCTTGCATGATGTTGGAAAAGGACTAGTGCCAGTGGCAAGCAGCAATTTGACCATTCAAATAATGGGATATAAATGAAATACAATAATTATGATTTTATATATAAAGTAGATTGTATTTAAGTCGAGCATAGTTTAATCTATGTTTATATAGGCTTGAGCTTGAGTTCAATTTGAAGTTAAATTAGTAAACCGAGCTCAAGCTCTAACTTGTATACAAGTCCAATCCAAATTCAATGTATTTTTTTTTCTTYTTTTAATTTGTAACAATGAAGCAGCCAGGGTCTTGAGTGGAGAGTTGAAATTTGTTGCTGGGTCTAAAAGGGCAAGATTAAATAAGTCATAGACCAAGTTTGGGATTTGCAACTCTTGCACCTCTCCAATGGTTGTCAACTCCAGAACTCTTTTCTATCACCTCCAAAGTCAACCCAACTGATGATGCACATTATATAATTTTTTTAATATGTGTTATTATCACAAGCATTAACAAAGTTAAATATTATAAATCAATACTTGTTACATTGTAATAATTCAATTCTAGGGTTTTTTTCGGGTCTGGATCGTCAAAAGTTTCGTGCACATGGACTTAGAGCACAAATTGGTCGTATACTTAATTGGGCGGAGACCCAATTTCAAGACTTTAACTGTGAAAATTTGCCTCAGCGATATGGACTCAACCCAATTAGTGTAATAGGCCGAGCTACAGAGCCCAAACAACCGATTTTTCTTTATTCCTTTTTCCTCATTCAACTTTTGGTGTATCAAAAGCTCATGTATAATAAACACCCGAATAAGTAATATTCACTAGGAGTAAAAGCTTCCACGGCCGGTTGGTCAAAATGAGGATCCCAAATTGCACGAAGCAATAGGTCATGTTATGTATCCATGATTCAAAATTTCCTTGCCATCAAACAAATTTTCGGAAGTCCACATGAAAATTATTGCTAATTGATCAAAGTGAGAAGCAAAAATATTCTGATAAAGAAGTTCCTCAGTAATGTCATTTGTAATCTCCAATTACAAGAGCCAAAGGGCAAAATATTTTGCTTTCATGATTGGATGTCACTTATGAAATACAAAGGAAAATCTCGAGTATTAGAAAATAGATTTTTTTTTTTTTTCACGCGTACTGTATTTTAGTGATCAAATATCTCCTACGAAGTATGGAAGGAAATCCCGATTATTAGTAATAGATATTCTTTCTTTAGGGACTGCAATATGTTGATTAGAAACGCTTCTTAATATTAAGTCAATTCCCATCTATGAGGAAAAGGAAATATATATATATATTGAAGATTTGTTCAAAATTCAAACATTTGAATATTGTCGTTGGCTAAACTGAGCCCAACTTACCTAACCTTGATACTTTGAGTCTGTCTCATTTATAATCTCCTTTGCTTAGGTCACCTTGTCAATCAATGATAGCTTCTATTTATTTTTATCCCGATTTCCCTCCGTTTTTTTTTTTTTTTTTTTTTCCTGATTAATTTATCATGGAAAGATACATTTGGATTTATTGTTCCAATGTGACCATGGCTTTTTTATCGATAGATTGAGGAAATTGATAAAATTTCCTTTATTCTAGAAGGACGTCTTGGTGTCAGGCAAATTGATCAGCACTTGACCAACATCAAATGGTTTTGATGTTCATCGGAGAAGTGTGTAGTGGGAGGAAAGAAAGTGGTCTTAGCCTCGAAAAGGCATCATGAACCAGGTTTCTCAAGTCAATGTTGGTAGAACAGTTCCACAACAACTATGTGGAAACTCTAAATCCAATATAACCCTACCCTGAGACGTAGTTACATGCTACGTAATTTGTGATCCAGATACTATGAGGAGATTATGAATTGCAATGCCATCACCATCCAATCCCCTTCCCAACTAATGCATGCCATATTTATTTGTTTCCGTGCCGTCACGAGTATCTCTTGTTTCCTGAATCTCATAAACATATTAAGAAACACAAACACATGAATATGATATTCTTTCTTTAACATTATTCAACGCTTCTTCTCCATCCAAGTCGTTAAATTTAGTAATTGAATGATCCCACAGCTTGGAAATATTCATGGAATCCTTCTTCACATCACGTGGCACAGACTAAACAGACAAAAAATTTATGAACAAATCCAGATGATCAATCATCAACTTGCTGTGCAGAATAGCACAAGATTTTCCGAGTTTTTAAACAAGTATGAAACAATAATAATAATAATGATACAAGAAAATCAAGAACAATCACACTATGCAACTTCTTTTCACTTACTGAAGAAGAAGAAGAAGAAAGAGATAATAATAATAATAATAAGATGATGGATACAAAAAGAACCCTGATCATGATCAACTGCAGATGGTTAATGGTGCAGCGGATTTGGACCAGACGGGACAAGGCGTTTCTCCACACCGTAAAGCGGATCAATCTCGCTCCCAGGTGGCGCGTGCAATACTGGAACAGCTCCTGATTGATGAAGATGGCGAAGAAATGGTGCGAAGTCAAATTTGCTTGCTGCCAATACTTTGCGATGGCCAAGAGAAGTCGGAAAGTGCTGGTTGTTTCTGTTATCTTGAAACTTGAAAATGGCTGCACTACTTTCTGGTCCATGAAGAAATAGCAAGAGAACATAAATGCAAAGAATGATCATCAAGAAATGTGCTGTATTCTTCAACGACATGATAATGTGAGAGCATGGAAAGAGAAAAATGGGAATAGTACTTCTAGAGAAGACTCAGAATTGGCATCAGAAGAATGACAGCTTGAAAAGTTTGGATGAAGAGCATAAGAAATGGTGATGAAGGTTGACATAAGGGCACTTTTGCTTCCATGAGACTCAGTGATTGTGGCACTAGTTCTTTAATGAAGAAAAGAGATGAAGGGGATGACTTAAAAGGATTTTGAGGTCCAAATGCTGCGGAGAGGGAGCAAAGTTGTCGACAATTTCTCCAATGAAAACATGCTTTACATTCAAGAAATATAGGGCCATTAAAGGCAGATAGTCAAACATTGAATTATATAAGGGGACGTCCCAAGAAGAAGCTCATCCAACTATACACAGCCAAGGTGAGGGGTTTGTAGTAATCGGCACGCTGTTGAGGTGCTAAAAAGGCCAAGGTACTATTACTCACTTGAAGCCACAAAACCTGCCCATAAACCAGTAACACTTTTGCTGCTGCAAAAGGAGAACAAAGCCCAACAATACCTACTGCAATCTTTTCTTCTCCATACATACACAAAGTGAGAATTTTTTATCTACTTACATGGTTTCAACTCATGTATAATTCAAGATGTCAATAGTTAACAGTGCTTTAGACAGTCAACTTCGAGGCTTTTAAATTTTTAATACTTAAAAAAGTAAATGAAAAAATGAAATGTCTTTCATATTTACTCGAGAAGGATTTCCGGTACTAATAGAAAAGAAAATTAATAATGAAATGAAATAAAAATAAAATACTCAATCAATAAATTATCTGTGTTGTTCAACACAAAGTAGTTATCATTCCTACCCCTCAATTAATTGCAACCTCATTATCAAATAGAATCTAGTTTTCATTTCAAGCAAAAATAGAAGTGTTATGCTTGACTTCCCCTGGTAATGAATATACACCTTTTTCAAGTATCACTTTAGGTCAGAAGATGCAACTTTTGTGGTCCGTGCAAAGTGCAAAAACACTAGCACCAATGACAAGGAGCAGTTGAGAATTAGTACTAGTAACAACCAATGCCTCCCTTTCTTTCGGAAGTGGGAATTAGACTTTGAAATCCTTCGAGAAAGAGAAAATTTCTTGTCTTGTAGACCACAAAAAACTCAAGTGTGCCATTATTTTTTCTACGACCCCGCGTCTACCGTTGTTGTACTCACCAAAATATTTTCTTATAAATTCAATCAGAATATTCTGACATCGATTTAATTCTTATAGATACCGTACTTGTACAAAGTTTTCGTATATGATCCTCCAAAAGTCGAGTCCGAGGTAGGAGTTCTTGAATTGGCAACATGCTGATGAGTCTTGCACCAGTTCTGGTCGATCACACTGGCGAGAGGGAAGAGCTAGTAGTAGTACACCCTCCAAAATCTTTGGATATTCTGATATCGACTTAAACTTTATAGATTATTATGCATCCATAATAGTATAATGTTGTACAAGAAACCGAGGCCAGACTTCTCAATATGGGCAACTTGCTGTCTTTAACCACTTCTGCATCACACTAGCAAGAGAGCGAAGCTAGTTTTATGTGGTAGACCATTGAACACAAAGTTGACACTTTCTTGATCCACAACGAGCAGGACTGGGTATTTAGCTATTGCTTGAAATAATGTTTCATTGTGATATATGGAGATTTTAGGATTTTTCTTCGATACAATCAAGTTGGCCTGCAAAATAGAGAGGCAAATTGTTTTTGCTTCTGCGGAATTTACAGATGCAATTTGACCTTTAGCGATTGTCTACCAATGTAACCCTTAGATGCCATCCGAATATAATTACATATAAGATCTATTCCTTCATATGCTACAAAGCAAACACTGGGGACACRAAGAGAATAACCCAAATGAAGCCCACAGCACCTAGTGATGAAGGAGTTCGAAGCAGAAGAAAAACATCGGCCAGAGGCCACCACCGGTATGTAGGTGTCCGGCAGAGGCCGTCGGGGAGGTGGGTTGCTGAGATCAAGGACTCCTTGCRGAAGGTGAGGCTTTGGCTTGGTACTTTTGACACTGCAGAARAWGCAGCCAGAGCTTATGATGAAGCTGCAAGAGCGCTTAGAGGTGCAAACGCCCGTACAAATTTCGCGTTGCCTGAAAATTCTGATGATAATCTGCCTGATAATTCTGAACCATTCTCCTTTGAAGAAGCTTGCAGGACTGATGAGTCTGAGGGTCTTGTTGGTGCGCTCAAGGCCAAGCTTTTCAGTGAAAGTAACAAGAGCTCGCCATCTCTTCCTGTGATCAATTCTCAAATAAATGTTCCTTCTTCTTCCACTGTTCAATCTAACATCAATCTCGCAGCAGTGTTCCCCTTCAACAACACCACCACAGAAAATAAACCTGAATCGTCTTCAGCTGTTCTACATACAGCTCCATKTTTAACAAATAACACGGGACCTGCTGCAGGGAAGCTCAATCAAGACTCCAACAATTTAGTTTGCCGAAACAACCATATCGATCCATTAGCCTTGGAACGTGTTTATGATCATAATTCGGGGCACAATCATGATCAAATTGAAGACTTGGTGATAAATACAACGAATAGTGCGCCATGGCACAGTCAATGCCAGACCTCAGCCATGGTGTGGCCTAGTGAGCAAGAACTGACTTGGGCAACACCTCAGGTGAACCATCATCATGTCCAAGAGGATCCAACCATGTTTAGTACAACTAGTACCAGTATTGCAACATCAAGTGCATGGGCAATGCCATGTACAACACAACCAACTGTGGATTTATCGTATTCGTACCCGGGTAATTCCCTGGGGCAACTGCTTACAAGTAACAGTGGAAATGTAGATATGTTACAGGTACAAGCGGTAGTGTCTCAAATGAGTGGATTAAGCCCAGGGGTTTTGCCCTCAGATCAACAGATTTTGCACTGCGAAAATAATTGGGTTGGTGGTGTTAATTCCACCTGGGACCCTTTTCTCTACGTATCCTCTGTGCTAAGTTGACAAAAGAAAACACTACAAGATCACATTATAGGATTTACCTGACAAAAACTTGGTCCAGCATCACAGTTAGTTAACCGGATTCTTTAAATTTTTCTCTTGGTGGCTCTTCTGCTGTAGTTGCTGGTTGATTGATGATTACTTGTTTCGGCCATGCACGTATGTGCAAATTGTACTTCTTCTTTTATTAGAGAAATGAAGTCATATCGATGAAACGCATCTATTTCACTTGAAAATTCAATACAATCTGTTCCATATTTGACCCATTTCATGACTTAATTTGTTATCTTTATTCAATTTGAAGATGTTGATTATACTATACATAAGTGTCATGGCACAAGCAACAAAACGTTAAATCGAACACAAGGAAAAACTAACGAAAGTGACATTAAAAGGATCCATTTTGAAGTTGATAGTTTTGGTTTCTCCCACAGCTCCAAGCTGCTACATTTTGATAGATAGATCGCCCCTAGAAATGATGGTGTTCTAACAGTTTTGTGATTGTTTTAACCACCAAAACGAACATACTTAGGTATTTTCTATGCTCTAGCTGTCTCTAGTTAGGGGCCCATACAAAACCAACTACTATAAACAAATCAAGAATCTGTCAAACTGAATAAACATATCGAAAGCATTTCTGTAATCTAGGTTGSCCTTGTTGMGGTTTTCAGCTTCATTATCATGTTATCCACTAYGACACAAATCACCYTGTTCGTCCCTAGAAAGGTTGCAGTTKTTTTTGGTCACTTATACAACTTAGCTTTCATGACGGATCTGATAAATTTCATGAATCGGATAATACATGGACGAAGACCTCAATTCTAGGGTTTAAGACTTCTTTCTTTCATTTTCAGCTGCAATTTTTTGTCAAGCAATTAGTATCATCAGAAATATGTGGGGAAATAATAATGGTTCAAAATTTGAAGAACATAGTCCTCGATAATCTTAGATCATTTGAGAATCAAAATCAAATATCCAACTCGCACTGCAAAGATCTTTCTAAGTTCATCTTTTGTTGTATTAAGGTCCAAATGCTCGAGTATTCACACCGATTCCCCTTGTTCAAATTATTTCCAAAGATACAGCAAAAAAGGTAGTACAAGCACATAGACTATAATATCATAAACTATATCATGGGGAAAGAAATGTCAACATAAATATAGGCACAAGAAAGCTCAAAGTTTAAGAGACCGTGCTTTATGGGAATACATTTCCAACCATTCCCTTCAATATTGTTTTTTCCTTGTCTCATGTCTGTTTTCCAAATATATTTCGACACCAACACAAGAAAGAGACAATTTTCCATTACAAAAACCTATCTTCCTGGTGAATCAAACACTTGCTACACCAGAAAATTCGATCATTTATTGCCTACCTGCATTGACTTTTTCCGCATCAAACTTTTTCTTTTGTATTTTGAAAGGTCTCTTTTCATATTGAACTTCAGGACAAAGGCAATTACCTCTCCAGAAGATACAGGTTACAATAATACAAAATCCACAGCTGCTATAATATTTACTTTAGGTTACTCAGCCTTCCTCCCAGTCTATGCCGTCATCCTCATCATCTTCTCCTGTAGCATCATCTGCTTGGACATTCAGGTCATTAACTTTGAAACTTTTGCTCATGTTTCCTGGAAGTAGACAGCGTAAACCTCAGAGTAAATGGTGCTTTCAAGATGATGATTCACTTGTGATTTGTGAGCAAGGAGAAAGGCAAATATATCATGATAAGAATAACCACAAGATGAAGATTAACAATGACAATTTGCAACCATCAGCCACAGATACAACGTTTGTAAGAAAAAGAAAGCATTAACAAAATAATTCTCAAGCGCACACCTCCTCCCAACCCAAAAAAGAGCTCCACCATAAAAAATAACAACAATAGTAACAATAATATAATAATAACAATAATAAACTAGGAACAGTAAGTGGCTAACAATTTCTGCAAGTCATTAGCTGTTATTCAAATCATCTTTGTTTTATAATAATGCTATTCCTTCCCACCATGGATTATGAATTCGGACAAATTCTATATCTTCTGTCTAACAGATCTAAGATAACATTTTAACTGCCCGGGAAGTCCTTCCAGAAGGAAAGCCTATCATATATTAAAACTTGGAAATACTTACTCACAGAACTTTTCTCTTAAAAAAAAAAAAAAAGAACTATTACTACTAATAATAATAATGAAAATAATAAATGAATTGAAAGACTAAAAGACCTAATCTGAACAATAGTGGATAATTTGTCAGGTCATACAGGAATCATTTGCGTAGGAAATTTCCAGTCAAATGTCTCAAGTTTTAAGTTATTAGTCTCTTTGGCCACTTCAGAGTCTCAAAAGCAACAGTTAGACAAAATTAACCAAGAATTTAGAGCCAATAAATAATGACATTCACCTGCAGAAGGATCCTCCTCCCATTCAACATCATCTGCATCATCCTCATCTTCGCGTCTAGATTTCATGCCAACTTGTCGCTCCGTTGACGTACCATAATCATCACTTACGGTATTGGAATTTGTTAAATCCTGCACCCTCTTGGCAGCTTCTTCTTGCTCACGCTGTCTTTGAAGTATAGCAGCATAATATGCTTTGACATATTCATCCTACATAATAACCAGATATTTGAAAACTAATGCAGCTCAAGAAATTAATCTCAAGCTTCCATCGAAAGCGATCAGCATGATTTCTACCAATAATAGAAAAAATTGTGTTTGAAGAAACCTGTATATTCTTCACATCATCTTTGTCATTTGAAGACTTCTTCTCATCAGATGCTCCCACTGGTGCTCTAGAACCGGCCAATTTAGCCTCTTCCTTGACTTCTCCGCGTTGCTCCTTTGTTAGATTCATTCCTTGCTTGATCATCCAAGGGGGCAGAACTTTCATGGGCACATTAGAACTCTCAGATTTTATGTTGTCTCCTTTTTCTTCAATACCGGAAAATGCAACTTCAACCTGCCAATAACCATCCATAAGTTGCTACGGTTCAAACACCGCCCCCCCCCCCCAAAAAAAAATAAAAAAAATAAAAAAAAGGAAGAAAGAAAGAACACACACAACACACAAACAAACCCCCCAAAGAAAACAACCATAAGAGAGAGAGAGAGAGAGAGAGAGAGAGAGAGAGAGAGAGAGAGAGAGAGGGAGATAGAAACTTCACTCCCCTTCTAAGTGTTACTGCCCATCAAAAGTCCAATACAATCTCTCTTGAGCGAATTATATAAAAATAGTGCATTACTTATCCAACCACTTTCAGTTACTGTTTCTGAATTTCAAAAAAGAGATAAAAATAACTGGGGAGATTGTGTGATTTGTTAGTATTCAATCATACATGATCAATATCTTCAAAATCTTTCAGTAAATTTCCACTCAGAAACTAGAACACGCTTTAGTAAAGAGGCTAGTTCCGCTCAAAGATCATGCTCACGTGCCAGCATCAAATCATTTCCACTGCCCACAAACACAATTTTATGCTCCAAATATTAGATCCAGTTTTCTGGGGCCAATCAACATCAACCACTGATAACATGAACAGTAGGGTTTTCAAGGAAAACCAAAACCRCAAACAAATCAAACCAAACCTAACCTATTTTGTGGTTTTAGCTTTGAATTGGTTCGGTTTTGGTTTGGCTTAGGTTGAAACTGCAGATATGGTGCGGTTTAGAAAAATCCTCAAACCGCACCAAACCAAACCACATTTATTACTATTCCATTTGATTATTCATATTATATATATTTAAGGACTCATTTAGAACAACCAACTCAAAGGACTCATATGTAATAAACTAAAATTCAAAAAATCTTTTCATCTTTTATTCAGATTTCAATCTACCCATCGCTATTGCCCTAATTTCTTCCTTTCCTTTCATCTTTGGCTTCTCAACCGTCCATCGCCCTAATTCACAGAGGTATGTACTATTTATGTTTCTAATTTGGTCATCTATTTTTGAACATTGCTTCTGATCTCTGGTAGTGTCACTGCAAGAGAATAAAAATGTAGAACCCACAGTTATCTATTTTTGAACATTACTTCTTACTCCTTACTATATTTTGTAATGCACGAGAACGCAAAACCGCACCAAACCGATGCAAACCGAACATTTTGGTTTGAGGTTTTGAATGGTTTGGATTGGTTTCAATATTTTCAAACCGAAGTTATTGATTTGGTCTGAAAAGTGTGCAAAACCGCACCAATCCGCACCATGAACACCCCTAATGAACACAAACGCAGCATATATGACATTTTTTTAGAGAGACCAGACATATGCCAGAGATATATTTTGATTTATAATTGAAGAAAAGTGCACCAATTGCTCTGATATGTGAATGGAGACACCAACACTTAATCTGTAAGAATATAGAAATGTTAGATGCTGCAGTGACATTATGCATCAGGAAGATTTTCAGCAATGGCGTGAAGGAGCATGATCGGACAAAACTGTTAGAATGACTAACCAAAGATATCTCAAATGAATCTCTCCAAAGTCCAAGCCATAATATTCTATATGCCTCGGGGTTAGTAAAATCTAATAGCATTAACCCGTTCGCTTGAAAATATAACTCTATAATAGTAGAAAAATATTTGGTACAGAAGTTAATACTAAAAGAATCATAGGCTGCTAAATTGGGAAAAATTTAAAGGTAGATTAGAGGTACCTTTGTCTCTCCCACAAATGGCATAGGGGTTCCACCAAAACCAAGCCCCTGTGAAGATTTAGAGGGATCGTTACCATTAAGATCCCCATTTGCTGCCCGGGCAGCAGCACTTGCTCGAGCTTCCCATCCTTGGAGACTTCCAAATTCAGGTGCAGGCAAATCTTTTACTCGGTGGAGTTGTTCCATTAATGGCTTTAGTTGTACCTGCACTCCATAATATTCAGTCCAAATTCCAGGACAAAGAGATGAATGGAGAAGAAAACAAAACAGTTTCCAAATATCATATGCCAACGCAAAGAAGACAAATAAGAAGTCCTTGAACTACTAAAAATTGAAGTTGAAGAATTTCGTAATATGAACTATAAATAACTATATTTCATGCACGAATGAGTATGTAGAGCCTCACAATTAGTTGAAGTTCAAGGACTAGAAAGCACATATATATGAAGTTCGATTCTTTAAAAGAGTACTTAGGTGACCATCGAACATTTCAAGAAGTCTCATTCATCAAACCATTTTTTGAATAGGATTCACTGCTCAATTTCTAAGAGGACAACCACTAACCCACTCTGGAAGCAGGCTTCCATTTTGCTGTGATATGCCACTAAACTCAGCTTGATATACTTAAGAAGTCTATCCCAAGCAAACAAAAGACCAACTTAAATTAAACAATTTTAAAAAAAGAAAATAATAATACCACCAGCTAATATAACAAAAGACAGACCTCCATCTTTTTTAGCAAGTCCTCTAATTTATCACGGTGCCGTCTCCTTGCATTGTCGTCTCCATCTCCTGCCTCTTGAGCAGCTAATTTTCCACTATCCACCTCTAGTACCCCATTGCAAACTTCACAATGGAAATCATCATCATCCATATTTACCAACCGCAGAGCATCCAATGCGTTATATCTGGACTTAGAACATAAATAAATTCTTCAAATTTTACATCAAATATGTAGCTATCCTAACAAGGAAGAGCAGCAATCCTAACCTTTTGCCGCAGTTGGTGCAAATATAATCAGGTACCGTGTTCTTGTTGTCTAGTTCATCTTTTAGCTTTTTCCTCATCCTATGCAGCCTGTACCTGACAACATCATATATCTGCAAAATATTCTTCCACCTTAAACTTTGATTAAAATAGTTTAAACAGAAAAGACTTCTATTACAGCTAATTATATCACCAAGTATCAATCAGACACCAATCTTGAAACTCTTAGCTATTTAATCAAAACATTAACTAGAATAAAGGGCACCAAGTCTACACGATATACAAAACGATTCCACTTCTAAAATTGAGAAACAGTCATCTGATATCCAAGACACGTGACATATTAATGAAAATGAAAAGCTTGATATATTTACTTCAAATAAGTACAAAAAAACATACATTAGAGATCCTACAGGAAAAACGGAGGTGGAGTGAGGACCTGTGCATAATCTAGACAACAATAGGAGTGCGTGTGCATCTTAATCTTTTCATCTCCTTCTCTCCCAGACTGCTGACTATCAACCGTGGCAGCTACAGCAGCATTATATATTTTTGCACCTTTTGCAGTCTGTGACAATACAAATCACAGAATGACAAGGCAGCAATAACAAACAAACTTTATGATTAAATAAAAACATGCGCAGATATCTAAATATAACTATCAAGAATCATAACTACATAAAAAGATATGTACAATTATCAGTTTCTTAGCTCACTCAACAAATAAAATTAGAAAAGAACCATTAAGCTCTTCAACTCTAAATCAATGAAAAAGGGGGAAACAGATTAACTCAAACTTCAAAACATGAAAAGAAAGTATAGACCACCGTGAAATATAGTTTATAGATCTAAGCATATCCTCTTCTACCCAATTATCTTGCAGATAATTTATGTTGAACTCCAAAACTTTTTATGCACATCAATCAAAATTGTGTACGGAGCATGAAGGGCATTAAGCAAGGTCCACCCAACAGAAGACGGTCAATTGAAATGAATGTCATTAAGGAGAAAATTTTCAGCAGCCAAGCCAACTGTTTCATTTACAACCAGAACTAATCACAAAAGTTTGCGAAACGTGATAGCATAAGTTGCACTCCCTGATACTTCATAATCAATTTCATTTTTCACTTTTCGTGATTGAGAGAAAAGTAGAGTGCATATGCCAACCCAATATACAAGAACGCAACATTGTTATTTCATGAGAATTTTCTGATGATTCTTGAAAATAAATTTGCCAATGTCCAATTCAAAAACCACAGTCCAAAACTTTTCACAATGAAATGGTCTCAACGAACCAGAATCACCAAAACCAGACCTAGATGCTATTTACCAATAAGAATAGGAAAAAGACCCTGTGGAGGCTGACCTCTTCCTCTTATTGATTCCATACAATAGGGACTTTCTTATGAAAACCTCCATACAAAGAGCATAAATARAGTGCTAGAAACAAGAAGGTCCATACCATAGCAAGCAAAACATATACCCAAGTGTCTACAGAAGTACAGAATACACTTTACGAGACACAAGGAGGGAACAGAAGGAAAAGAAAAACTGCAACTTCTTGTTTACTTTAGATAAAATCTTATATAGAGAATTTTCAGATAAAAGGCTAAATCAAGATTAGCACAATAGATTTTCTGATTCACATTGGTTTGCTTTTTTATGCTAAATTGTCAGGATGAATATATATAACCTGTAAATGGATTTCTTTTGTT
The DNA here is from genome assembly GCA_001752375.1 of Rhazya stricta. Lineage (NCBI taxonomy): Eukaryota > Viridiplantae > Streptophyta > Magnoliopsida > Gentianales > Apocynaceae > Rhazya > Rhazya stricta. Next base: position 3,246,172 of record MEJB01000012.1, on the reverse strand, counting down.
TCCTTTAAACAGGTATGTTGGTTTAAACTCATTTAAGCATTTTCTTCCCCACCCACTATTTTTCTTCACAACGGTTGTTTTCCATTTTATCTTTTTAAAAAAAAAAAAAAAAAAATATCGTCACCTGAAGGCAGATCCATACGATGTGTACCCAAGTCCCTTTGATATACGCTAGTGCAAAAGCAACAAAAACACAAAACACTAGTGAAGAAAGAAAATACTCTACCCAGATTAATTGATAAGCATATACTGTTCTCGAAGTTGTACTCTTCCCTCTTTTACACACCACCCAGAAAATTGAAACCCCAAGCATGCAACTGTTAGATTTCCACAACCCACTTCCTTCCTTTTCCTTCCCTTTTCTCTTGCCAAAACCACAAGTTTTGATTTATATGAAGTCCACTACAATATTGAGACAAACAAACATCTCACTATCAACACTGAACCCAAAGTTTCTCATCATCACACAATGAAGAGTGAGCAATTTGGCTCATTGTATGGGAGATATTCATAACCATACATCTAAAGGCCTTTCAATTGTAACAAGTCTTCGGTATTCATTCTATTGAGAAGATTATCCAGAAGAAGACTCGAAATCCTAAATGTTTTCTTTTTTCCCACAACATTACCATCAAATCCAAATGTATGGGTTGAATTCGAGCTAAAGTTCACATACAAGTAGCATTTGAGTTTAGCATTTGGAAGTTGCAGAGGACCTCAGCTAAAGGTTCCGTGGTCATGATTAAAACCTGATGTCTTGACATTAAACCTCCTATAAACTAGCCCCACAAATCATACTTCCTTTGGATAACAAAGTACAGAACCTCATTTTACTAGCTCTCAAGACTCTTTCTCCAGAAGTTTAAAATAGAAAACAGCAGGCCCTTGTGTCCAACTCCCATACCCAAATCTTCAGAACTCCAGAATGTAGATTGTGAAACCAACTGAAGAAATCCACAGTGCTTCACTATTGATAGGATAATAGACAGCAACATCTCTAAGGACCAAGCTTCAAAGATTCATAACAGAGTATAAGGCTTTTAGCTATTGTTTTCTTTAGTACCATTATGCAAGTATAACACATCTCAGCATCCTGCTTTACAGCAATTTAAGGCAAAACTTAATAAAATCCCAATGTACATTGAAAACCTAGTAACAGCAGAACTTACCCAACTCTCAAGTAGTGAATTGGAATGAAGTTAATAAAGCAAGGCATCTCAAGAACAACTAATACTCACAAAGCCAAAATTTTATGATTCAACATGTTCCCGGATCTCTCTGGAAAGCAATCCGGGTTAAATCTTAAAGACACAATTCTGAACCAAAAATGACCTCTTTCCTATGGTCGCGCGTGATTAGCTTCTCTTCTTCAAAAAAACGTAAAGTACGACGAAGCTGTTTCGAGTGCAGTTTCAAGTCCTTTGCCAAGTCCTCTTCCCTTACCCACTGTCGCCTGAAATATAAGTCAGGAATAGATTCAGAAATAGAACAGAGCTTCAAGAGTCATCAAGGCAACATTCTCTGCCTCTCAGGAGATCTGATGGTGAAAATGGAAGAGGAAGTAAAAAATAAATAAAAAGATATAAAAAGGAAGAGAATCCACACATACACACGTACAATAAAGAAAGAAGACGATGCAGAATGGCAAAGTRCAGTAAAACATCAGAATTAACACAACAGTAAACAGTAAATTATCWCTTCCATCTGGAGGCGCACAGACTACAGCAAAAATCCTTGTTCCTAAGTAAACTTTTTTATTCAATACGTACTAACCACTAGTAGACAAGCCATAGGCAACTTTCTACAAGGACGGAAAAGGAATTACAAATAGCACTTGGACATCAACCAGTGTTCAGGCATTCAAACCACAGCCAAGATATCACCTCACAGCGTCAAATCAAAGATGAATCATGAAACTTCCACAACGAAAACTGAAAAACATCAACCATTGAGCATTAAATTTTCTTATCCCAGTCRACTACATATGACTTAACCTAATTAAACAAAACAAAAAGCTTTCTATCTTCTGGAACTTCAGAATGTTGTTTCTTTTTGTTTATCAGTTTCCCCCCAGCATATTACATCTTTATTTAGCCTAATCAAACAAACAGAAAGCTTTTAGCTCCCCTCTTTTTAAGATGTTGATTCGTTTCATTTATCCGTTAATTTACCTTCTTTAAGAATCTTACTAATGCAACTGCACAGCTCAGTCACTTATCAGATAGAATCATAGTAACAAGTCAAATGACCATCAATTTCCGTCTAAAATCATGAATCAATAAAAGAAAAGAGTACCTGGTGAGCGCATCAAGAACCACAACCGCAATTCCTCTGTTGTCACTCCTACCAGTCTTCGGTTGATTATCGGCTTTCGTCGTTATGTCATCATAAAAAGCCCTAGCAGCCAGCTTCACCAAACTACGGAACCACATTTTGCAACAAAACAACTTAGGAAACATCCGTAAACAATTGTACACGTAAACAGCCAAAACATCACAAAATCATAAGAAAAAGATGCTCTAATGACTCCTAATTATAAGACTAAACGAATTTAAGTCTAACTATATTGGACAGAATTTTACCGATTAAACGGTTCGATGCTCATTTTCTTCAATTTAACTTCCACTTGCGAGTTTTATCTGATCATAGTGGAGTAAAATCTCCAGACTTCGACGGTAACCGGAAAAGATCAGCAGCAAGAAGGGTTAAGAAGCGCCGGTGTGGAGTTCGTGGGTTTTTCTTGGCTGCGGAGATTTGGGTATGTTCTGCGGTTCTGGATTCTGTTACTAGGGGGCTTCAGCGTAAGGCTACTGAATAGGATGATTATTAATGATACATATCTAGATATATATTTCATATTATAGTAAATATCATATCACTAGATTGAACAAAGTGCATTAGATATCGCATATTTTTTAAGAAATTATAAGGTAAAAGGAAAATATTTTGATTGTTTAAAATTCTCTGCAGTAAATATAGTTATAGATACAAGTATTAATGAAAATTACATTAATTATAAATTATCTTATTATAATAATATGAATTATCACGATTAATCATAATTGGTATTTTTATATTATCACAACATTTTAAAAACTATTTTTCTTAATCCTTTTATTAATTTAACTAACCTAGCCTATCCACACCATGGCTCAATTTATCTAGAGTCTTCTAAATGAGTTATCTTTTTATTTCCCCCCTAAGGTATCTCGACATTAGCTAGGTTATAAGTTATCCATTAATTTCTTTTCCGAAGGGTTTGGAATATTAGGATAAAACATTGGCACATAATTTTTTGTAGTTGCGGTTCTATTATATATGTTATAGTAATAATCTTGAAATATAGAAATATATCGCAATCTAAGAAGTTTAATATTGTATTTATTTATAGTAGTTGCATCTTATATAAGATTTCATTCTCCTGCAAATTTTAATCTTAATGCCTCGATATCTCTAGAGATTAAATTCATAATATTATCATCGGTGTTAAATATTATATTCGTGGCATCTTCACTTAAATATTGCTAAAATCTTGATGCACTATTAACTAAACTTCTTTCGATGGAAGTGTTTAGTTGTATTATAGTCAATTTTATTAATGAAAACTGCTATTCTAGTATTTGTTTCCCATTTATCAATTGCTTCTTTTAATATTAGTTAGACAATCTAGATCTAGAAAAATTCCAAACGGATTTATTGGTTCATTTTCCATTGCTTTTTATGGGGTGTATGAGCTTCTCTAAATTAGAGAACTTATCCCTCAATATCCTGTAACTGGCTTTCCCGTTCATTTATTATACGTGGGTTCTATTACTTGTAGAGGATATATTTCAATTTATTCTATCTTTAATAATTGGATCGGGTTGAAGATTCATAAAAGTATCTTGATTTTTATTTATATCTAAATCTCCTACTTTTGTAATTAAATTATCCATGTAAAAATTATTATAGTCTAAATTATTACCTGAAATAAATAATAATCTCCCAAAAGCCAAGGCTCTTAGGAGACGGCACTTCACCGCTTATAAGCCTCAGGATCTCCCAGATCTCACCACGCTTATGCACGGCACCACTCGGACCTATTCCCCACACCTGACGGGACCACGTCTTACTGTCGAGACCACCCTCACCTGGGGCTGACCAACGGTCTCACTGTGCTGACCAACACCAGAGGAGTTTCAACCTTTGTAAACCCACTTTCGGTGGGACTCAAACCTGGGTCGGCTCTAATACCATAAGGCAATGGAATTAGCTCTCCCAAAAGCCAAGGCTATCAAACATGATATATTTCAATTTATTCTATCTTTAATAATTAGATCGGGATGAAGATTCATAGAAGTATCTTGATTTTTATTTATATCTAAATCTCCTACTTTTGTAATTAAATTATCCATGTAAAAATTTTTATAGTCTAAATTATTACCTTAAATAAATAATAATCTTTTGAATTTCTACTAAATCTTGTTCTATCTTTAGTGGATTATCTCGTGCTTCTATTCTTTTATAGCAGTTTTTATCCGTGAAGGTGATCTTCTTTATAATATTTTGTTATGCTCTTATGAACTTCTATTTGTCTATTTTTAACAATTATCTACTCAAGATAACAATTTTCATATATTTCTTGTATCATTCTTATGGTTTCGCTATGGACTTTCGTAACTATTAAATATTCATACTTGTGAAAATTATAATCTATTGTAACTTCTAAGTCTTCTACTTGCTTATCTAATATTTTATAACTCAAAAGGAATTAACTTTTTATGCATCTCAACTATTTACAATTCTCTGAAAATGTCTCTGAACTTTCTTTTTTTACTTATTTATATCTTTCATCTAATTAGGAGCCTCTGTAAATATCCATGAACTTTTTTTTTTTTTTTAACTTATCTATATTCCTCATCTAGTTATAAGTCTTATTTTTGTCCTACCACCATTCTTCATAGAGGAATTTGAAGGATTTATTCAACTGCCTTATACTTTAAAGGGCACAAATATTTTTTAAAATCAATTTTTATCATTCCAAAGCCATTCCTCCTCCCAATTTTGTTCAATTTTGTCAATTTTAATAAAAATGTCTTTTAAATGATTTTGAAATGACAAAATTGACCTAACGTTAGATGTTTTTATTAAAATTGTCAAAATTGAGAAAAATTGGACTAGGGAATCGCTTTGGAATAACATAATTAACCTTGAAACAATATTTGTGCCGCACATAAGCGAATCCTCTGGACATCGTGAAGAGGGATGTCGAAGCATAAATATTAAATACTCGTAACTAGATAAGAGGTATAAATAAGTAACAAATAATAATTTAGGGATATTTATAGAAACTTGTAATTAGATTAGAGATATAAATAAGTAAAATAATGTTTAGAAATATTTACTACTCTCGTAATTAGATAAGGATATAAATAAGTAAAATTAAGGTCGAGGCATATTTATAAACATAAATAGTTGATATGCATAAAAAATTAATTTTTCCACCAAATTAATAATAAATACGAGAATTTACCTTGTCACTGACAAAACAATTTCAATTGAGAAAATTGATCTCACTATGGAGGATGTTGCTCATAGCTTAAGATAYTATGGTTTGACATTATGTTATGCTAGTTATCATTTTAGAAAATAGCTCATCGCTTCATCAATTRTTCTYATATAATTATAGGGTAGTCCTAAATGTAATAAACATAATCTCTTCATTTAACATTTTTATGGATTTTTTTCAACAATGTTCCTAGCATATTTTAATAGATTTTATCTCTCTATAAACTTTTATTTGCATTGTCCCTAACATATCGATCATACTTGCCAATTATTTTGTGTTCTTATTAAAATATCCTAATAGGATTAAAAAAGAATATTCAACCATCGGCTCCACTTTTTCCAAAAAAATCACATTTTTTTCAAGTTTAAATTTAAAAAAAGGACATGGAATAATAACTTAATAAGAACGATAAACTTATTATTTTCTTTGAATTGAGAAACGAGATTCTTTAGAGAAAAATTAGGTTTTTTTAAGAGAGATGTAGGAAGCACAGCTCTCAGACCCAACTTTTTCCATTTTTTCAAAAAAAAAATCACTTTAAGTTTAAATATGAAAAAAATAAGGCATGAAATAATAAATCATAGGAATGATAAAATATAATTATTTTTAGATTTGTTTCGATCTGAATTTGTAAGAACATTATTTTTTTTATTATCATATGAATATTTGAATTATGAATTAATTCAAGCATAAAGATTTTTCACATATTTTAAAGATTTGATCTCGTTTCTTATTACTTGATCTTCCAAAATATTTTAAGGATTTGATTATAGATTTTATCTCTATTATCCTTTTAAAAGATTTTTCCAAATATTTTAAAGATCTGAATATAGTCATGTCTCATTTTTTATTGAGAAAATCTTTTAAAGATCTGGCTATAGTCTTTTCTAGTATCTTATTKATTTTTTAAATCATTTAAAGATTTGATTAGAAATTTATCTGTGGTCTTGAATARGGTTAGACTAAGATACTATGTATTTGTTATACTMAAAAATGTTTATTGAATGTGTTTATCTTGAAATTTATTCCTTCCATTGATACAACCTATTATCAAGAGTTTCTTCATATCTTGAGAAGATTTAGGAAGTTTGCTGAAAGGATTTCCAACAACAAGAACAAGACTTTGTTTAATCTTCTACGTCAACAAATAATTTAGAGAATCTATCAATGGCTACAAGATTCAACATAGGAGAAGTATTTTATTATGTTTAAAAGCTTGACATTGTTGAATAATTGATATATAAGTTCCTTGAACTCATTGATTTAGTGGAATTGTGCCTTATACATGGACGTAATCCCATGGATATAGTTTTATGCCAAACTATGTTAAATTGTGTGTTCACTATTTTTAATTCGTTCTGATTTATTTACATTCAATTATGATTATAAAGTAATCCATTAAAAAGTAGTAATCAACACTAACAAGTGGTATCAGAGTAGGTTATTCTTGCATAATATTAGATCTAGAAAGTGTTGATTGTTTGGCTTCTAAGAGTATCTAGATAATCATTTGGATTGTTTTGTTATAAATCTTGTTCTTATTTATTCACTATTTTCTCTGAGTATGAACACATCCGATTTTGTGTGCACGCACTAATTCTGCTATATTTTTATATATGGATGAGTTTCATGACTTTTGTGAAGGAGCTTCCATCTAGAGATGTCCCTTATTAGATGGAACTAATTATCCTATGTGGAAAGCCATAATGAGGATCTTCTTGAAAGCTATAGATGAATGTGTTTGGGATTCTTGAGTTACAGGCTATAGTTCTCCTTCAATCACTAAGGATGGAATTATCATTGTTAAATTAGTATTTGAATGGGATAGTAATGAACTTGATAGGCTAACTAGAACTCTAAAGTTTTGCATGTTATATTTAATGCAGTTACTCTAGAATAGATGCAAGTCATTACTACTTGTGGAATCGCTAAAGAAACGTGGGATAAGTATGAAACAAAAAATGAAGGAACTGGTCAAGTTAAAAGGTCTAGATTAAGGAGTCTTACAATTGAGTTTGAGAATATGTGTATGTCTAAAAATGAATCTATTGCTGATTTTCATGGAAAATTATTGAATTTATCAAATAAGTGTTTTGTTCTTGGTGAATCATATTCTTGTCAGGAAAGTCCTATGTTCACTTTCCAAGAGATTCAAAGCTAAGGTTAATTCCATTGAAGAATGTAGAGATATCGATGAAATCGACTTAGATGAATTGATTGGCTCATTGCAGAGGTATGAACAAAATCTAAAAAGGGGGGATAAAGATAAACATTCCATAGACTCCAAAAGCACTGATGGGGATAAAAGTGCATTGCTGATCAAGAACTTCAACAAGTATCTGAGGAACATCAAAAAAGATTTATGGTATGCGAGAAGGTACCAAAAAGGATAAAGACATTTAATGTCATGAATGCGAAAGATTTGGTCATATTCAGGCAGAATGTGCAAACACCATTAAAAGGAAGGGGCGTGCAATGATTGTTTCTTGGAGTGACTGTGATGATGAAACACATGAAAATAACAATGCTGTGAATGACAAAAACTACCTAGCTTTCATGGTGACAGAGACTAAGAAAGCACAAAATAATTCCAGAATGGAGTATGAGGAAGAGCAATCTGATATTGATATAGAAGATCTTCAGACTGCATATAAAGATATGTACACGTAGTGGCTGAAAGTTCTAAAGCAAATTAAAATCGTAGAAATGGATAATCTCCAATTAGTAAAGGAGAATTGTGAGTTAGAAAAGAAAGTCAAAACCTTGCAAGAAGAGCTCAAATATTCTCAACAGAAACTAATTCAGACCTTGCAAGAACTGAAAAATGCTAATAGTATCTTGAGTAAATTCCAGATGAGTACCACAAAACTTAATCAAGCCTTACTCATCGAGAAACCAATGGGTGACAAATCTGGAATTGGCTTCTAGAGTGACCACATAGAACCTGATGTGGCCACATTGACTGTAGACAGAAAGATTCAACAAGGAAAAGAAACTTATAAGGTACCCAACTTCATTCCTACTTGTCATTTTTGTGGTAAAAAGAGTATATCAGGCCAAAATGTTTTAAGCTACGTTTTTATGTGCATATGATGTTTATTTGAATCAAAAATTGCATCTACTTCATCTAGAGGGAAAGAAATGGCTAAAATGAAATGGATTCCAAAAAATTCTATTTGTGGTGATGAAAATATAAAAGCACTTTCCACTCAAACCTTTTTGGATTTAAGAAAATCCATTGGAGTTTGTTGTCTAATYTGAAAAAATATTATGAAAAATGATCATTGTGTATCAGTAATTTTTGTTGTACTTCTGATTGAGATTTATTTACCAGTGGGTGTGACATTTYATTTTTTTGTGTGGGCACAATGACTTGAGTATCCTATTTGTCGTTGCTGATTGAGAATCATACTTTGCTTGGAAGGTTTAGTGAATATTCTACTTGATCATAGTTCTACCACTCCTTATAAAATCACTTCGCTRTCTGTTTTACCTGACCCTATTCCTAGATGGTTCTACCAATGGTGGGACAAATATGGAATTTCACCAGATATTTACCTCTTGAATTTCTTGACAGATATTATACATTTATCAAGATGCCTTCGAAGACATTATCCTTCCAAGAAATACAGATGTCTTTCTTTTTTAAAATGAAATTTCCATGGATCTTTCTATGGCAATTTTCAAAGTCAACAAATCAATATGGTCACCAGACACTTTCTCGAATAGTACGGATTAAATGGTGGATTCAGTTTGATGAAGCTAAAAGAATTGAAAAGAAGTCACCTTCCTCTACATCATCAACAAAAGCTAAAGAAGAGAAAAGGAAAGAACTAGATGAAATGAAGAAGAATCTCGAGAAGATACAAAGAATTAGCCAAAGAAGATAGTCCAAAGAATTCTACCACAGAAGAATTTGATTCATTCGGTGGTCCCCTATCACAGATACATCCAGAATGCTTTGGAGATTTTTTCGAGAAATAATCTGAAGATAAAGCCATGTGATGAAAAGATAGACTTGTACAACAAAATGTGACTCTACAAGACAAAGTTGCACTGACGAAACTTTTGACCAAGAGTTTAGCTGATGGCCGACAAGTGCTGAAAAGAAAAACAATAATGAAACACCTTTTACTGTATGCTTTAGTAAAGCAACAATTATTGTACTTATCAATAGTATGTAATCCAGTCTATAAATTGATCAAATGAAATGAGAATGGTAGAACTTGCCAATCCTTGAACAACCTTCTGTGTSAGTTCTYTGCTTTTCTTGTTAACTGTTTAGAAAAACTTTCTTTGCTAGTACGTTGATTATGTTGATCTGAAATGGTTCAGTGTGGCCACATTGATTGTAGATAGAAAGATTCAACAAGGAAAAGAAACTTATAAGGTACCCAACTTCATTCCTACTTGTCATTTTTGTGGTAAAAAGGGTATATCAGGCCAAAATGTTTTAAGCTGCGTTTTTAATTCTTCGACTGGTTAGAAAGGTATTTAAAAAACCAAGAACAATGGCAAAAACATAATACCGAAATAGATAAAGACATTAATATGGTCCAGAATGATAATAAAGATATTAATATGGTAAAAAATTGGCATACAACATCAGGACAAATAATTAGTTCAACAGACCCCCCATTAGCAGAAATAGCTTTATCAGTAAATGGAAGTACAATARTAGCAAGTCCCTTTAAGGCAATATCDAAAAATAGAAAAGATGATTCTATTCCTACTTTAAAAGATATTGATAAAATTTATCAACAGAATAATTATACAAATTAGAAATTACATAATTTGTCTGAACAGGTAAGTAAACTAGAAAGCCCTTCTGCACTAAGTAAACCAACTCAAAAGATAAACCCAGATCAGCCATTATTTAAGTTAGATAGTTCACAAAAATTTACATTAAGTACTGATACAGATTTATTAAAGTCTATAACAAAGAAATTAGAACATTTAAATTTAGAAAAGGGTAAAGAAATAAATATTTTAGAAAAATTAGAAGAAAGTCAATCAGATTCTGAAATTAATGATATTAAAAATAAAATAAATGAATTGAGCATTAACAAATTAAAAGGAAGTAATAAAAAATATACAATGGGTAGAAYATATTCTAAAACTAGAAATTATTATCCTAGACCTTCTTTTCCARATACACAGTTTGAAGAAACTCGTGGACAGTTTCATTATAATGCTGATACTTTATATGATTGGAATATAGATGGATTAACTGAACATCAGATTTATACTTTATTAAATGAAATGGGWATAGCAATAGCTGCATATAAGTCAATAGGAAGAAGTGACCCAGAAGCTGCAGATATGATTATAGCTGGTTTTACAGGATCCCTCCGAGGATGGTGGGATAATGTTTTAACTGATGCAGATAAATTAAATATTAAAACGGCTACTAAACAGATAGTAACAAATGCTAGTGAAAGTACATCTCAGCCTGGACAGATAGTTACAGCTGTGAGTACAATTCCAGATTCAACAAATACTTTGTTATATACGATTTGTAAACATTTCTTAGGCAATCCTGAAAAGTTTCAACAGCGTAGTTCTGAAATATTGATTAACTTAAGATGCCCTCGATTACATGATTTTAGATGGTATAAAGATATGTTTTTAACTAAGTTAATGATTAGGCATGATGCTCACTCTATGTTTTGGAAAGAAAGATTTATAGCAGGATTACCAAAATTATTTGCTGAGAAAGTTAGAAATAAGATTAGAGAAGCACATAATGGAGATATACCTTATACAACTTTAACTTATGGAGATTTAATTAATTACATAAATAATACAGGATTAAGTCTTTGTAATAATATTAAATTAGCTAACAGARTACAGCATGAGAATGCTGTCTTATCTAAAGAATTAKGTGGATTTTGTGATCAATTTGCTATTTCAACAGAAAAGATTAGTGCCCCGTCCAATAGAGTTAAGAAAAGAAATAAGAAAAGGACTAAATTTGAAAAGGATTATAAGAAAAAATCTAAGTATAGTTTACCTTCTAGAAAGACATTTTCTAAATCAAGAAGTAGTTTAACTAAGAAGAGTTCATCCAAGGATTCTAAGCCTAGCAGTTCTGGAACAGGTTCTTTAAGTAATATTAAGTGTTGGAAATGTGCATATGATGTTTATTTGAATCAAAAATTGCATCTACTTCATCTAGAGGGAAAGAAATGGCTAAAATGAAATGGATTCCAAAAAATTCTATTTGTGGTGATGAAAATATAAAAGCAAAATATAAAAGCACTTTCCACTCAAACCTTTTTGGATTTAAGAAAATCCATTGGAGTTTGTTGTCCAATCTGAAAAAATATTATGAAAAATGATCATTGTGTATCAGTAATTTTTGTTGTACTTCTGATTGAGATTTATTTACCAGTAGGCGTGACATTTCATTTTTTTGTGTGGGCACAATGACTTAAGTATCCTATTTGTCGTTGCTGATTGAGAATCATACTTTGCTTGGAAGGTTTAGTGAATACTCTACTTGATCATAGTTCTACCACTCCTTATAAAATCACTTCACTAGATAGCGACCACTTTTTGTTGAGCGAAAGCCGCCTTGAGTAAATAGTTTTGGTTTAGTGACCCCTATTCTACAACTACTCTACCATGGAAAAGGCTACCATAATTTGTGAGTTAAAGTCACAGTTGGCAAAATACATTGAGTATTTGAACAAATGTTCATATTGTCTCTATTGAAAAATTCTATTGGTCAAAGCGACAATTGCTTAATTTAATTTAGAGAAGGGTTATTATATTTTCCCTTGAGGACACTTTCACACACTTATATGTCATGGTTGAAGTGGTGATCTGTCCCTTTTCTAAATCTTCTTTGTTTTGCATAAATCTCATGACACATTGACCTTAGGAGCTTATTCTTTGGACATCTTGAATCTGAACTCCTATTCTTGTTGGTTATATTTCTAGATTACTTATGACTTGTTTGTACTCTAACTTTGCATTATTTTTTGTTTGAGTTTTTCTATTGGAGTATAAAGTCCTCTAGTATATATATTATTTTCATTAAGAAAATGAAGGATGAAGAATTTGTTTTTCAAAATATATATATATTTTTCACTTCTTTTCATTGTTCATGTTCAATGCATTTGTTTGTGGACTAAAATTATATTTTTTATTTCTTTCATGTGTTTCTTTTAAGTTTATAGCCCTAATTGCAGATTTTATTTACTTTCCTTTTGTGTGGACTGAATTGCGTAAATTCCTAGATATATGACCTACTTTGCTATTTTGTTTGACCAAGGTTGTTTTTGTGGAGAATTTTTTTTTTTCTTTCTTTTCTTGAGTTTTAGTCTTTAGGTGGTGATTCTCAGGGGGAGCATTCTGCATCCTCACCAGCCAGTCCTCCATCGTTGTTCATAGTTTAGTTTTTTTTTTTTTTTTTTTTTTTTTTTTTGCATTTGAACCACAAAGAGGAAGAAATGGTAATATTGGATATTTGTGCTCACTTTATTTTGTCCATCTTGCTGCATTGGATATATTTTCCTATTCACTTTATTTTGCTTATCTTGTTGTGCTGGATGTCTTTTCCCTGCTACAACTATGGATATGGATATGGGTATTTTACATGATGATCAAATCATTTTATTATTGATGATGGACTTATTACTGGTACTTGGTAGTTTGCTTGTTATAGCCAACTGATGTTCATAGTAGTTACTAGATGTCTTTTATATCAATGATGTGAAATCTTTGAAGTTAAATAAGTGTTTACATGATCTGCTTATGTGTTCATATGAAAAAAAAAAAAAAAAAAGAGATTGTAAGAACATTATTTTTTTTATTATCATATGAATATTTAAATTATGGATTAATTCAAGCAGCATCTTTTGTGTTTTACACCTGGACGTGTTCACTAGTTTATTTATATCCAATCATGATTATAAAGTAATTTGTAAGTAATCAACACTAACAGAGTTAAACATGAGATTTTTTAATTAGATTTTTTTTAGAGAAATGTAGGAGAATTTTGTAGAGATGATAAAAGATGTTGCTTGTATAAGTGATATTTTTAAAAACATATTCAAAATAATATTAATCTAGAGATTTTGGTTGTTACATTCAACAAAAATATAATTATATTACATTATTTCATCAATACTAAATAAAACAATCAAGATGGAACTCCATTTTATGGTTTTGAATTCTATATTTCTTTTATTAGCGAAACATTTAATTCATTGTAAAATATTTGCAATCCTATAGGTGTTATTTATCATAAAGAAAAGGAGATAAATTAGATGAGATTGAATGTTATTTATAAACTATTTTATTTTATTTTTATTTTTAAATTAGAGATGAATGGCATAATAAAGTGAATTTGATGATAAGAAATGTTCAATACTTTCAATAGAATGGTAGTTCGATATTTTTTTTAATGTTGGTGATTTATTTTAATTTCTTAAATTGGAAGATAACTTATGCTCAAAAGATTGATTTATATACGATAAAAACTTGAACTTTTGTTACATAAAAAAAAAAAAAAAGCAATACTCATGCATGACTATAAACTTTAAAAAAAAAGTAATAACACTAAATAAAAATTAATTTTAAAAAATAAAGTGAATTTGTTTTCGAGGTAAGAAGCAGAAATATTTTTATCATTAAATACATAAAAATAATTATCTAATTTTTACCAAGTAAAAAAAGAAAAAGACACCCTTAGAAACTCGAATAAGGAATGCTATATTTCTTCTTGTGCAATAACCAAACTAATCCTCCATATAACTCCAGCATCCTTTTGAAGAAAATAGATAGTAATAATCACATTTAAATAATATAACACAAATCTTTGATGATGATATGACAATTTAAAAAAAATATATCTAATAATAGATATATCGATCAATAATTGAGAGTGATAATTATTCATCAAAATGATCAATATCACTTATTAATGACACTAGAAAGTTATAATAGAATATTAATTATCAAATACATATAATATAATAATTTGTCAAATTGGCCACTCTTTTATAAAAGTGAAACTTTAAAATATGAAAAATAGTTAACCCTATGCGTAGGTTAAAGTGTTTGATAAAAAAAATTAGCAACACTCTTAGATGTCATTTTTACATCTAAAATTTCAACTATCATATTAAGTTGACGTTCGATAACTTTATTTAATCCTCCCATAATTATAATACCTATCAAAACGAAATAAAAAAATATTCATTAAAAAAAAGGACAAAGAAACAATGAAGCATGCAGGATATGAAGAGGGAAAAATGGAAAGAAAAACATAAGAAGGAGATAAAGGCCAGTAAGACAAGAACATTTAACCTTTTGATCATTTTTCCTTAACCTACAAAAAAATTAAAATGAGTATTGAAAATAGTCTCAATATATTTACTCAATGAATCGAAAAAAAAATCTATAACATACTCCATGAATATTATTTAAAATTAACAATAAAATTCAAATTTAAGAAATTAATTATAGAAAGAGTGCCAAAGAAAGCAAAAATATGCTCAAATAAGGAGGGTTTGTTAGTTTTCTTATTATTTTTTTTTTAATAAAGAACAAGGATGGATTTTGTTCTTTTGCTTTAGGTTTCATTTTCCCTGCATCTTTGTTGAAGTAAGAAACATTCTCATGCATGAAATAGAAGTCATTTATTTATGTTTCATGAAAGATGATTTTTTATTAATAATATATTTTTAAAATTTAAATTTTATTTAAAATAAATATTTTGAAAGAATAAATTTCTTRAAATTTAAAATTTTTATGCCAATATTTTTTATTTTTTTAGCTCTAGAAAAAAAATTAGATTACACCCTATACCTAAGAGAAGTAGACCCTTGATAATTGATTTATAAATAGATAATATAGATGACAAAAGGAAATGAATTTTACACAAAAAACTTAGGACTTCCTTTCTTTTTTTTTTAAGGTGGAAAATGTTAATATGTAGATATATAAAGTGGACAGGTCAATACACTCGTGTAATAAATCGAGGAGAAAATCTATTGCCAACACAAATACAACCGTCCAATCAAAAATCGTCCCCAGATCAACGTACCTGATTGAATCAAACAGGCCTAGGGCACAACCTGCCCATGTCGATCCAAATCACAGAGACTCCCCTTTCTCCACTCTATAAAATCACCCGTGATCTCTACCCATAGGAGAGACCGAAGAGAGATTAGTGGCACACTCTGTCTCTCTTTCTGGGAGCATTTCATTGTTGAAACGAATTTGAATTTTTGGAATAATTGTACATACATATATGTGAATGTATATGCTCGAATGGCGAAGGCTCGAAAAGCAAAGAATGAAGAACAGAAAACGGATAACTCAGAGGCAGTCGTCAAGCATCAGAAGATTTGTCTCTCAATTGATATGGAGAAGCGTCGTATCTACGGGTCCTTTTTCTTTCTTTGACTCACTCTTCTTCTTCTTTCTATACATATGTGTAATTATACTTACGCATGCACACGGATTAATGTTTGCTTTTTTGTTTGGAGTGGAAGATTCCAAGAATACAATTGAAGTCTAAATGTACTCGATTCACTCAATGAGCTCTCATAAACCTTTTGTTTTTGGAACAATGAACGGATGGTGGATGCTTACCTGATTGAATTTGGAAAGACGTTGAATTGGCGAGCTGCAAGACGGGTTTTTCTTTTAGGTGGGGGAAGCAGACTCTGGAATTAGTGTAATTTGGTGACTGCAGAGTTAGATAGTATTTTAAGGTTGTAGGCTGAAAATCTTTTCGAAGAATATCGAAATTGTAGGAAAGGTTATGAACTTAATTTAATTGCAATCGCAGTTTGGTCAGTTTACTTGGTTCTTTTTTCTGCTGGAAGTTTAAACATAAGAACTTAAGGTGGGGTATAATTAACCTGGACTCAAATTAGAAGATAGTACAATGAGCTGGCATCAGTAAAAAGGGATCCAATTATAACTAATTCCATTGTTGAATATAGCTTTATTCTCCATATTGGGCACAAATTGGTATTGGTATTAGAGCATCCTTAATTTTTCAAGTTTCAATTGGATCACTGATACGTAATTGTTTAGTTGAACTCCTACGGGATCGAGTTAGATTATTGGAATTTGAGGAAGCCTATGCTTATATATGCTCGTACTTTTAGTTTTTTGAAAAAAGAATTATGGAGATTGGTTTATACATGGCTTGGCCATTGTCAAGGGGATTCAGCATAACAAATGGCGAGGTGCAAGACTCTGTAGGAGTTCTCTATGCCACTGGAAGTGGTCTGATTACCTCTCAAAAATGAATGATAGATACTGCTTGATATATTTTCTTATGATCTGGTGTGTTTGCTTTCAGAGGCATATACAATTCAAAGAAAAGATCAACTCTTCATGGATTTTCCATGTATATATAATTTGGCTGTCTTAAAATATCTTTTCTTAAACTAAAGTGTGAGTTGAATATTACTCTTTATTGTGAGCTGGTATGTTGAGAAGAATTACTGGGTAAATCTAGCTTCTGTGCTTATTCAGTTACACCGAGCTTGAAATAGTTGTACCAGAGAACGGAATAGTTGGTTTGCATGCGGACAATCTGGCAATTGAAAGTGTTACAGTGGATGGAGAGCCAGCAGAATTTGAAGTTTTCCCCCACTATCTGTATTTGGATAGTGGTGACAGGTGGTGCTCTGTTTCAACAGCCACTTCAGCTGCTGATGCTGCTGGATCAGTTTATTTATCATCTCTTGAAAGAGAGCTGGTTCCCAATTTGCTGATAATGTGTACCAAGTCTACCAAGACATCTGGACAACAGGAGCAAGCACAGACAGATAATGGATCGCAACCACTGACTGAGATTAAGCAGGTCTTTGGTTAATTATTCTCAGTTTCTTGGGGATGACCTATGTTCAAATTTCAAAATGCTATCTATGTTTTCTCATCTCTGGATGTGATTCTGTGGTTTAGATTAATTCWGTGTGCATGTCCTGCTGCCTAATTAATTGAATATGAATTACACTCCCCATGCACGTGTTAGGCATTACACTTGAAAAGGAATTTGCACAAGATAAACTTTCCAGGAATAATTCGCTTCCCCGCTTTATTTGACGTTACTCATAGTTCTCTGTGCCTAAGTTGGTCTGAAAAGGAAGACTGGCATGATGTTTAGTGGATATTATATGTTTCAAGTGCCGAGTGGTAATTGAGGAAGAATTATGTATCTTGGGAGTAGAAACTTACGACTATTTGCTCTAAAACTATTCATTTTCCCGTTGTGATATTCATATAATCGCCTACATGATCCGTTGACCAGTTCTTTTGATGTGTCTTTGAACATTTTTTAATTCCTTCTCTTGGTTTTCTTAATACACTGGTGTGAAGTGTAAATGCTGTTTTTCCTGGCATTTAGCGTGTGACYTGTTATGACTCTTTGCTACATGCGAAATGTTTGCATTGTGCCTGTTCCAAGGTCTTATGTGATGAGATGTACTCTCCGGTGATTTCTCATGTAGGTTATGTTGGGTGCAGAATGTCAAAATGGTTCGCATTGACTATTGGGTGGAGAAGGCAGAAACAGGAATTCATTTTGATGATGATGTTTTGCATACTGACAACCAGATTAGGCGTGCAAGATGTTGGTTCCCCTGCATGGATGACAATTTGCAGTATTGCAGGTAAAGTGCAAATTTAGGTTGTCATTTCAAAGTTAACCATATTATCCCACGAAATTCATGCTTATTCTTCTGTTTCTTGTGACTCTGACCAGCTATGACCTCGAATTTACGGTTGCTCGTAATCTTGTAGCAGTCAGCACTGGAACTTTACTCTATCAGGTAACTAAATGGCGATTATTGCGTTGAATGAGATTCTTTTGGTTCCAGATAAATTGTTCCTTTTCAGGCGCTGTTTTCTTAATGATAGCTGAATTTGAAAATATGATGAAAATTGTGGAAGTTCAAGATGAACTTGAAAACATGAATGTTACTGGAATTTTCTAACCGTTCGAGCTGTTTCTGCTTTTGTTCGATCATATTGTGAACTCTAGGTATCCAAAGCATTTCATCGTTCTTTGTTTTTCATCTGCATGTGTTCATTCCTGCTTGGTTGACTGGGTTAACCAGTACTTAATCTTAGTTGATAGTCAGTCTAAACAATCAGGCTATATGCAATAATGAGTCTACTTTACATTGTCCAGTTGTGTCAGCCATTATGTGCGTGTATGTCATAAAAAGTTGAAAGGGGTTTCCTTTTCCTTTCCTTATCATTTTCTACCTTCCCCTGGCCCAATTTCTACTTAATGCATGCTCAATTGGTAGGTCTTGAGCAAGGACGATCCCCCACGTAAAACATATGTCTATAGACTGGATATTCCTGTTGCTGCTCGGTGGATATCTTTGGTTGTTGCGCCATTTGAAATTCTTCCTGATCGCTACAATGCTATGCTCTCGCACATATGTCTACCATATAACTTAGCAAAGTTGCAGAATACTGTGGGATTTTTTCACAGTGCTTTCAGGTAACTTTTTCCTCTTTGTGATGTAATATGCATACACTTAATGAATGTTTTCTAAAATCTGATCAATTTCACTTTTGGATAGCTACTACGAGGAGTATCTTTCTGCATCGTTTCCATTTGGGTCCTATTCACAAATTTTTATTGCTCCGGAGATGGCAATATCCTCACTGAGTTTAGGTGCTTCCTTGAGCATCTTCAGTTCTCAAGTGCTGTTTGATGACAAAGTAATTGATCAGGTACAGTAATCACAAGAGATCAGTTGCTGATAATAGTTTGATCATTTGGCTAATATCTGCACATCTGATAGATTATTTTCAAAATTATTTATTAATTATATTATACAACAATCGTATTATCTTTGTTTCTTATTGTTTCCGGTACATATAACTTATTTATTTATTTATGAGAAAAAGATGTCTACTGAAATAATACTTTTGATGTCTTTCTTAGAAAGAAGATGACTAAACTGGGTATCTTCTATCTTCTTCTTGTTTGGTGAATAAAGATAGAGACCAGTGGTTGAATGGTCATACTKTATTAGTAATTACAACCTCTGTATCCAATTGTTCTCTTATTGTTGAAAATATTCTCCAAGCTAGTTGCTTTGAGGCCAGAAACTTCGGTTATACCTGTGTCTGGAGTAGTGTAATGTACTTGCAATGTAGTTAATCTGTATCATTCTATGATTCTCTTGGCGGTTAAACATTTTTTGTGTTGCTATCTTGGGTAGCAATTATTCTTTCTCAAATTCAATATTCTATTCTACAAGTAGTCAAGAATTAATCGTATGAGTGGGATATCCTGTAGCTTTAGGTCTTATTGGCGTTACTTTTAGAGTTCAACCAGCAACAATTCCCCATTCTGCCTCCCATGATTCGTCTGATTGTTCCATCCATGATATGTTGCGTGTTATGTTATACAATGCGAACCAGGACAAAGACAATCTTGCCTCCCATGGAGCAGCATACACTCTTTCAGTCTCTTTTATGGTCACCTAAGATGGTATATCTATATTATAGGAAAGGAAAAATTCCTTGGGGCCTGATGATTCTTTTCGTGTTGGTGGCAGGTTAGAGATCTAATATGATTATGAAATCTTAATTCCAGGGGATCTCAGAAAAAGGAAAAAAGTCTCAAAAATCCTTTTAAAATTCCCTGTTTGAAAACCATGATTGATTACTATCATTCTCTATCCTTTTCTGGGTTGTCAAATGTACATTTTTTTTTTTTTGGTTTTTTTTTTGGGGGGGTGGATTTTCTATACACTAAAACTCTCTGTTGATTCTCAACACGTCTATACTTGCTGGATAGTTTTTTTACAACAGTTGTACTAGTGCAGGATTCTAGAGACAATAAATTCTCTAAATCTTTCTCTAACTCTAACTAGAATTTACATGCTTTCCATGGTTTTGAATAGCAACTAAYTGTGCTAATTTTTTCTTCCTTTTCCCTATTACTCTTTTCATCTCTTTGCTAACGGGYTGGAACTATTGCACAGACTATAGACACAAGGATTAAACTTGCTTATGCTCTTGCGAGACAGTGGTTTGGAGTATATATCAACCCTGAAGCACCCAATGATGGTATGCTGTTAAATGGCTTATCTCCAAAGTATATGCAGTTTTCTGCATTCTGATTTGCTGGTGGTTGTCTGTTTCAGATTGGTTGTTGGAAGGTCTTGCTGGGTTCTTGACTGATTCATTCATTAAGAGATTTCTGGGAAACAACGAAGCACGCTATAGGCGGTATAAGGTCGTCAACGTTCTGAACCCCATTGCAGCATATAAGTACTTCAATAAAAACTTTGTTGATCAGAGCCAATAAGTGCACTGAAATTTGTTGAGCCCAAAGATATGGATTTGGTATCGAAACATTATGCTGAAAAACTAGGTTATTTAGGTTTTCGAAGACATAATACCAAACTAGACCTATGAAAACAAGTTAACTTATAATTTGCTTGAATTGTGAAAAACACTATAATGAATATTTTCTTCGAGTATCAATTGCTGTAAATCTCTTCCTACAGAAGGAAAAATACTTTCTTGAGTGATCTGTTGGAGTTCTGGCTAATCCTTGACTTAGTCATTAAATAGAATTTCCTATAATGCTGTTAGGAACTAACTTTCTAGTATGCTTTGATCATCTGCACTACGAAAGTACTTTTCTTCCTTGATGCTTTTGTTCTTGCTTCTAAAGATATTTTGTGGTTCTAATTAGTTGGAGATTGAGTAGTGGGCATTAGTTATATGGATTGAGGTTTTAAACCAGTCATCTGTTTCTTCCTTTGCAGGCTAATTGTGCTGTGTGCAAAGCAGATGATAGTGGTGCAACTGCCTTAAGCCCCTCTCCATCTTCTAAGGATTTATATGGAACCCAGTGCATTGGCTTTTATGGAAAAATAAGATCGTGGAAGTCTGTAAGTTAACGCTTGCTTGTTATTTTTAGTTCTATGTTGTTGCTAAATGTTTGCTGATATCAATATGGTATATGCTCGACACACAGGTAGCGGTCCTCCAGATGTTGGAAAAGCAGATGGGCCCTGAGTCTTTTCGGAAAGTAAGAAGCCAGGAAGATATTGACCTTACAGATTTTGTGTGTCAAATTTCAATGAGTTTGTTGTTTTTTGTGTATGGTGTTGTCTTGGATTCCACAGTCAAGGATTTGTTTCAATATTGTATGATCTTCCAATGAATATGTATATTTGGTTCATGTGTTTCAATGTGTAACTTTGAAAACATGTCCACAAATTCCTGTGGAAACTAAGATAAAAAATTTGTTGAAAGACTGAAAAATGTTTCAAAATTTTCATACTTAGGCTTTGCATGTTCCTGAAAATCATGCCTTTTTATCTGCAATATAACTAGAAAATAAATAGTGGAATGAACATTCTAAAATTACAGGAGTTCAAAAACAATTGTTTACCAACCAGAGTTGTTGGTTACCCCCTCTGTTTCAAAATGAATGCCCTCTTGTTACTGCTGATTAAGTTGATTAGTGGTTGTCTAGGGTCAAAATATTTGACTTATTTAATCATGTTGATCCTAATAACAGTCCAATCAAATTCTTTTATTTGCAGATTCTACAAACGATTGTTTTTCGGGCTCAAGATAAAACTCGCTCTTTGAGAACTCTCAGTACCAAGGAGGTGTGTGATTATCAGTATACATATTTGTCTGCTTGTGGTTCACCTTTTCTATATTATCTTTTTAATCTTGAAATCTTGGACAATGGTTGCCTTCCTGGAGATCACCAGTAAAAGACCTAATAACTGGCTAAGGCCAACAATACCATAAGGGAAGGGTAGTTGGGTTTCTCTATTCATGTTGGTAATAAGAGGCTGACACTTGCGTTGTGACATTTGTTGTTTTTCTCTCAAACTTTTCTTCCTCTTGGAAGCTGGGAGGTGGGATTTCTTTTAATTGGTCAAGCATCATTAACTAACTTCTGATGCATCTTTCYCTTGGTCCCTTAGATGCCTTCTGCACAAACAATATCTGGATTGTGTTAAGTTGGTTTGCTGTTTATTTCTCAACACCTTTTTCTTGCTTTATCTCATTGGAGTATATAGGGTATTTGTCTTTGCCAATGTATAGATGGTTTTGAAAAATTTCTGCAGGGGTTTGGTCTGTAGTTGGGCTTTTATATTCGCATTTGAAAGTGACATTTTTCTCCTGAGTCCAACTTGTTTTTTCTTTTTCTTTTAGGAGATAAGTTATACCTTATGATCCTTCTTTGATCTCATTCATAATTGCGTTGCTTTTGAAATATATCGATTCACCTCTGATAAATGAATCTGAATATGCTATTGGTTTCTTCGCAACCTTTTTTCTACTAATGATTCTTTAATTCACACATATGATGCTCTATTGCAGTTTCGGCATTTTGCCAATAAGGTTGGAAATCTTGAGCGTCCCTTTCTTAAGGAGTTCTTCCCCCGTTGGGTGGGATCTTCTGGTTGTCCAGTCCTAAAGTATGAATTTTGTTGGCCAAGATGCTAATTTTCACTGTGCTTTGGTGTTGTTTTCATCATTTTACTGATATTTCTGCTGATTTTCGTGCTTCTATCGGGGCTCTCTAAGGATGGGATTCTCGTATAACAAGAGGAAGAATATGATTGAATTGGCTGTACTGAGGGGATGTACATCTAGACCAGATACGAGTGCAGCTGTTTCTGATGGGAATCCTGATGCCGAAAAACGGGAAGGTGATGTTGGATGGCCTGGCATGATGAGCATAAGAGTGCATGAGCTTGATGGCATGTATGACCATCCCATCCTACCAATGGCTGGAGATTCATGGCAGTTGCTGGAAATACAATGTCACTCGAAGCTTGCAGCTAAACGCTTTCAGAAACCTAAAAAGGGTTCCAGACCTGATGGTTCTGATGATAATGGTGACTCTGTCCCTGCAGTAGAGACAAGGTCAAAGTATGTTCCATCAGATCCTGCTGCTATGTTTATATACAATGTTAAAATGTTTATTGCATTTGGTGGTGCTAGATCTGAAATTTGATCTGTATGCAAACTTTGCAGTTCCGATTCCCCATTGTTGTGGCTCAGGGCAGATCCAGAGATGGAATATCTTGCTGAAATTCACTTTAACCAACCTGTACAGATGTGGGTAAGRTGGCTACACACTCATCCTGAATTCTTCTGTCAATGAATTGGTCTTCAAGGGACTTTTAATTTGCTCGAGTGATTGAAGGTTGTTTATGATCATTTTGTTGTTTATTGTGGTTGGATTCTACATTTCATTGTACATTAATGGTCCTGACAATCACCGGGTAACCTTTTTGATGTTTTCTGTTTTAACAAATCACTTGGTTTCTTTCCTACTTGGTTAATCTCTTGTAATGTAAAATACAAAGCTGGGTTGTTTTGGCTGAGGAAACATAGCTTATAAGGTTTTATGATAAAATCGTGGAGGTTTGCTGGTGCCCTCTGTATTTCTGCTTATTTACTTCCTCCACAAATTTGGGTCCATGTTTTTCCTATATGCAATTCTGTTGTAACTTTTTTTTGCCCATTGTTTTTCTCTTTTGTGTTGTGGATAGCTTTTAAACCTATCGTGTGTTTCCAATTTCAATTACTATTCAAAGTTCATCATGAGTTAAAACAAGTGGTCATTTTGTACCAAATATTGCTTGGTTTACTTCATATCCAATTGGAGACTCTTTACTAAATTTGATAGTCTGATTTTGAAATTTTKCTCAGGTTAATCAACTGGAGAAGGACAAAGATGTTGTTTCTCAGGCACAAGCTATAGCAGTGTTAGAGGCATTGCCACAACAATCATTTTCTGTTGTCAATGCGCTAAATAATTTCCTTACTGATACTAAGGTGCTCTTTCGGCTTCCCTGATCCTCCTTCCATCTCAGACATATATAAAGGCACAAAATGGAAAAGGAAAATGCTACTTTGCCAACCTCAATTTGACAACCTACTTGACATCCCACTTGTTCTTGTGATGATTTATCGTGAGATTTTGATTGTAATTTATTGCGATAAATTGTAATTAAAATTTTGAACATTATTTTTCCATATCTAAACCTGTTCTAAACTTTGAATTTAGGGTCTAGGATTTAGGGTTTAGGGTTTTAGGGTTTAGAATTTAGAGCTTAGGATTTTGCATTTATTTATTCAGATAGTTACAAACACATAACCATATGTTTTTTAGGTAGTAAAATGGAAAGTATATTAGATATGAATTGCTAAAATAGGGTGTAGATGGGTAGATAGTAGGAAAAAATAAGAACATTTTGTCATTTGAATAGGTTGTCAAATTGAAGTTGGCAAAGTGGCATGGTCCAATGGAAAAATACCCATCCATCCAACCAGTTGGGAATGGAGGGATTTAATATTTATTTCCTTCTAATACATGTGGTGTTGAAGGCGATTTCCTTCTATGTTTGTTAAATATATTATTTCCCCATTGGATTTTCTAGGCTTTTTGGAGGATCCGAATAGAGGCGGCATTTGCATTGGCTAATACAGCATCGGAGGTATACTTTTGAACTCTTTAATTTATGACATTTGAATCTTCAGTCACGAGCATTCGAATGTTCAGCCGGATAGAGCTGAAATTTGTTAGATGTTCTTACTGATGCTAGAAGCGTTTCTTATATTGTACTTTCATTTGTATGTATGCTCTAGTTTGGATGCTGCTTACTTTTACAGAGTATTGATGTTTCTTTTGATTATGACTAGGAAACTGACTGGGCTGGCTTACTCAGTCTGATTAAGTATTACAAAAGCCGCAGATATGACACTAATATTGGACTCCCCAAGTGAGTCTTTTGAAATTCATACTTTGCTGTCTGTTAGATTGTGGGAATTATAGTTTGTAGCTCATGCTACTTTTTCTTTTAAATTACTTTCAGACCAAATGACTTCCATGATTTCCAGGAGTACTTTGTACTTGAGGTAATGCTATGAGGTAGGATGTCATTTATGTATGGTTACAAGATGCAACTTAAATTGTTTGGCYTTCACATTATTCCATGTAGATAAATTGATTTTGTCCTTTTCAAAACTACTTTTACGCTACCTTTTTGGAGGATTATGTTCAAGTTTGATTTTTTTTAAAAAATTACTGTCGGGACAAAAGTTATAGACTTGGTATACAGGTTCTGTTTTTGAGGAATCAAATGCATCACAGATTTCAGCCTTTAATCTATGTGATGTGTGTGTGTGTTAGAAGGTTCTTGCTTGAAAATGCATATTCAGTGCTGTCCAATTTTGTATTCCATTTATTGATTTGATTTCATTTGTTTTGTTTTTTGTTGTTACTTGGATCTTGGAGGCGAGTCTTATTTAGCCATGCATACTTCTGATACTTGCCAGGATATTTTGAAGCTTAATCTCCTTTAGTTAGTCATCTTAAATTGATTTACATTTAGTAGGTGTTGTGAGGTTTTGATGTTCTGTATTTACTTAATTTAATAATTTTGTATTTACTCAATCCTTTGGCCACAATATTTTCAGAGCTTATTACTCTTTCTCTTGGTTTTCCGTTTCAYTCTTGGGCTGTATTAATATAGTTTCATTATTAATGAATCTTAGTAAAAGTTATCCTATGTCTTCTATTGGAAGCCGTATATCTAAACCTTGTCTTAAGCATGCATTCTTTTGGTTCAGGTGATTCCACTAGCCATAGCCATGGTCAGAACAGCGGATAAGAAAAGTCCTAGAGAAGCAGTTGAATTTATTTTACAACTTTTGAAGGTAATTGTTATTATCTTTGATAAAAAATTCTTTAGTAAATTAAAGTGTATAGGGTACATTGCTGTCTGCTTAAATAAGTTGGATTTGAATCTTTTGGGTCAAAATTCGCTTTTGAGTTCACCTATTTCTTTCACTAATCGGATTTTACCTTTAGAAGAGCTGTTTTTCTCAGCAACCTTGGAGATGGTTCCTGAAAATAGCTTTTTCTCATCAGTGCTTTAGAACAACAAAATTATCTTGCTTTCAAGCAATTTTCTTGGTGACAAAATTTTTTCCAGCCTGAAAAGTCAATACATGTATACTTGACATCCTCTTATTCTATTTTGAAATTTATATGTTCTTATTAGTGCACATTCCAATAAAAGGGTATTCGTTTCTTGCTTCTATTGGTAGGTGTAATAAAAAGAACTGGAGCATGTATTCTCAAGGATCATCGTTCTTGTTCTGTTCCATCCAAACTAAATTCCCTCACTGTTCTTTGTGAACACAGCGTGATTTATTTTGTAAACTTGRTTCTTTTGTATAAATTTCTGATTATGCCCGTCTTTCATCGTCGTAATTGTCATGTAGTACAACGATAACAATGGAAATCCCTTCTCTGATGTCTTTTGGCTTGCTGCAATGGTCGAGTCTGTTGGTGAACTTGAATTTGGGCAACAGGTCTGTGATCTTCTTCTTTAATGAATTACACTAGCTTTTTTAGTGATTGCGTGTCTCCATTTTGTTTGATGCATAATTCATTGCTGATACTGTAATAACATTAGCTTGAAGAGAAGTTGGTAGGCAATGATTACTTTCTGATAAGGTTTAATTTGTTGTCTGTTAAGGGTATTACTTTGGATCATGCGGATGGGTGTTGGGCAAGTAGCAGTTTTTGAATATACTTCAGCTTTTGTTCATATTTATCAATAAGAATCGACTCTTTTTCCTACTCTCTTGGTCCAACTGAAATGGCAGCTTTTGACTCCTGACAATATTTTATGCAGAGAGTTGAAAATTTAACATAGTAAGGTAGAGAGTGGAACAGGTGGGCCAATATGCTCTTTCRTGATAGAGTAGAACTGCTGTTACAGAATCAGTTGAGAAAGAAAGCAAGTAAACAGACTTGGCTCTATTAAGGACAACTTCCCTTAGTGATGTATGGGCTTGAGCCTAGAAGAATAGATGCCTGTCAACTTAAAGGCCAATATTTATTTCAAGATATTAAGCATGACAATTTAAAGGGATTCCCTAGTCTTCATATTAGCAAAATCTTAATATGACATTTTTATTTTGCAGAGTAAATGTTTGTTCACTCTAATAAGGTAATGCTACGGAACCAATTAACTGCATAACTGATTTGGATCGTGGTGTGTGTGGAACAATATACCGCAGCTCAGGCTTTAAGTCTACAATTTGAAGGGCTGAAGCTCTAATACTTTGTTAAGATGTCACTTGACACGGGTTCAGAACTTAAGGAATCTCAGAATCTACCCTAGGATTTGGTGTCATCCCCAGAGCATTTTGTAATTGGAAGACGTTACTACACTAAGATCCATCTGGAAGCACATTTCTAGTAGAATAGAGGTTTGCACTTTACATTTACACCCAAAGTATCAAATTCATGGTAGAGAATAAGGCCATATTTGGTCTAGCTTTTCAATGAAGCAGACCAGATTTTCGCAACGTAGAAGTCACTTGTTTTACATTTACATTCAAACAGAGATTTTTGCATTTACATCTACATAGAGATTTGCTTTCGGATGTAAAAGGCATTTGTTTTACATTTACACTCAAACCTCTTTTACGCTCGAACAATTTTTTTTTTCCAATCCCCACTAAGTGAACAGTTAAGGAATCTTCAGTATTCACTTTCAAATCACACCATCCCAACACTCGAAAATCAATTTTTTTTAATTGTTTTAACCAATCTTTTCCAACTTCTAATTCGAACAATATGTTAACCAAAACTCTTTATACTCAACAAACAAATTCAAATTTCAATTTTTTTTTTTTTCATTTTCTTGCCTTCTGTCATTAAACAATTTTTCTACAACTAAACAACTTTTCTTCCTCCAAACCCTGGTCAAAATATAGCCTAATTCTCTTAGTCACTGATGCTTGTGAGTATCAGTTATGGACTTGGACAATGCAATTTTTATCAAACCAAAACTAAAACTAGCTACCTAATGGGCCTAGGTTTGGTCAATGACCTTGGACTCGGGGGTTGGACAAGTTTGGAATTGGTCTGATGAACTTTGACTTGGGTCTAGTTGATTGACTCTAGCAGACAATAGATTCAGGAGAATTTCTGATGCAGGTGCTGTAACATGTTTGCCCATGGTTTGGTATATTTTAATCCAATCAAAGTGATAATGACAAGTGGCACCAGTCACCACTTAAGGTTTGTAAGAGGAGGAATAAGGAAGCTTCTAAAGGCCAATCCATAATTTGGCATACTCTAGATGATGGACAGCTAATCTGGGATTTAGGGTAGTTCTAGTTTAAGTAGTTTCTTAGTTGTTTTGGGTTCGAGTTACCAAATGGTTTCCTAATTGTTTTAGTATGATTTTCTTCCTAGTAGGTTTAGGAGTCAGTCCTATAAATRCAGAGTTCTTTATCATATAATAGATCTTATTTCTTACCATTAATAAGACTTCAGTTTAATATGAATTTTCCTGGTTGTGTGATGCAATCAAAACCTATGGTGCAACCCCTTATGGTCCTTGGTGTGATGCCTAGGTCAACTTCTTAGTCTGTGCTAAGAATCATCCTTTTCTATTTTCCAGTGAATTTTCTCTACAATTTTCTGCTATTTTCTGGTTTACTTGCCTTTTAAATCACATACTTCTTTCTATACTTTCAAGTTATCCTAGCGTGGCCTCCCTAATGGGTTTGTCCTGCATCAGTTTGGTATCAGAGCAAGTTTTATTGTCCTTCCATAGCAGAAGAATCAGTTCTTTCTCTCAGTATCTCAAAGATTCCATCTTTTCCTTCTATACCGATATATCATTATGACTAGTAGCGGGGAACAAGAAGTTGAAGCAGATGAATATGAACTCCTTGGTGAACTTGGAAACATTGCAGCTGATGATCTCATAGAAGAAGAGGAAGAAGAGGAGGATACATCATACCTTTCAGTTTTTAGGCCTTTTCTTAGCATGCCTGAGCAACAAGAGGAGGGTTGGAGACGAACTTCTATTTTTCAAACTGCAGTTGGTTGTGGGCAAGTACCAGGAGAGTTGATTATTGATGGAGGAAACTGCTTGAATATCGTTTCTGAAGCTACACCAGACAACATGAAGCTCTCTACCAAACCACATTCAGAACCCTACAAGGTGGCTTGGATTAATAGCACTTCCATTCCTGTGACTAAGTGTTGTTTGGTGAATCTCACTCATGGGTCCTATACAGATTCTATCTGGTGCAACGTTATTCCAATGACTATCACACATTCTATTTGGGAGTCCTTGGTTATATGATTGAGAGGTAATTGAGTGATGCAAAGGCCAACACATACTTGTTTCTTTTTAATGGCAAGAGGATCGTTCTTTAGCCCTTGAGCATAACAGAGATGAGTAGACGTTGGGTAATTATCGGGGGGGAATCTAAGGAAGAACAACCCAAAATCCAAGTAAGTTGTCAATAGAAAGGGACTTCAAATTCTCAACAAGAAACCATATGAAAATGAAGTTAAACAGAGATATTCAACTCATGAGAAGGGGGTTTAATGCAATGGTCCATGCCATTTGTCTTTGGCATCAGTTCCTTGTGTTTAAGGGGTTTGCATTTTATTCCGACCATGAAGCTTTGGGATACATTAACTCCCAAAGGAAGCTAAGTTTTCGGCATGGAAAAGGGGGTTAAATTTTACAGCAATACACCTTTGTTCTAAAGCACGAAGCTGGCCAAGAAAAAGAGGTTGCTGTTGCGATAAGTGAGATTATTTATGCTGAGTTAGAGGCTGGACAGAAAGCTGAAAATCCTAGTTTTTCACTATTTGAAGGATACCTCTTCAAGGGAACACAACTTTGTTTGCCTAATACCTCTCTAAGGCAACCAATGACATGGAAATTACGTAGTGGAGGTGCATATGCTGATTTGACAAGGAGATTTGTTGAGTTTAGTAAGGGATTTGGCAATGGTGAGAATTCAACCAAAATGGTATCCTCCAGCAATTTACAAGAAACTGCATGCCGAAAATTA
The DNA here is from genome assembly GCA_001752375.1 of Rhazya stricta. Classification (NCBI taxonomy): domain Eukaryota; kingdom Viridiplantae; phylum Streptophyta; class Magnoliopsida; order Gentianales; family Apocynaceae; genus Rhazya; species Rhazya stricta. Next base: position 3,215,730 of record MEJB01000012.1, on the reverse strand, counting down.
CACTGCCTACAAGGAACCTACACTGAATTCAAAGGCTGGTATAGCCACAACAGCATTGCAACCAGTGGCCAAAGCAACTGATGTAGTAAAAAGAAGTATTGGGCAAGCAGAAAGAGTCAATTAGAGGTGGAGGCGGACACCAGAAATTTCTAGCATGTAGAAAGATAGACCAATGAATGGTGGTACTTGGATTATTACCCAAGAATTCCAATGCATTGATCGTGACCTTTATGGGAACTACCATGTTTTTAACTTGCCAAGGATGAGTTCTTTCAAGCCAGGGGCAAATGATAGAGACAAGTGGCACCAACCACCACTTAAGGTTTATAAGAGGAGGAATAAGGAAGCTTCTAAAGGCCAAACCTAATTTGGCATACTTTAGATGATGGACAGCTAGTCTTGGATTTAGGATAATCCTAGTTTAAGTAGTTTCCTAGTTGTTTTAGGTTCGAGTTATCTCATAGTTTCCTAATTGTTTTAGAGTTCTAGTAAGATATTTTGCCCCTGGTAGGTTTAGGAGTTATTCCTATAATAGAGAGTTCTTTATCATATTATAGGTGTTATTTCTTAGAATTAATAAGACTTCAGTTTAACCTGAAGTTTCCTGGTTGTGTGATGCAATCAAAACCTAAGGTATGATGCCTTATGGTCCTAGGTGTGACGCCTAGGTTAACTTCATGGTGTGATGCCTAGGTTAACTTCATAGTGTGACGCGAAGAATCATCCTTTTATATTTTTCAGTGATTTTTCTCTACATATTTCTGCTATTTTCTGGTTTSCCTACCATTCAAATCACATACTTCTTTCTATACTTTCAAGTTATCCTAGCGTGGGCTCCCTAACGGGTTTGTCCTGCATCACAAAGTGTGATATGTTTTGCTTTTCATGCATGTGGTCTATTTGTGATCAAACACCTTTGACGAGAAAATGTTTGGCCTTGCATTATGAGCCCACTTCTTCAAGATATCATATTTTGATTTGATGGAGTATACCAAATCAGATGGCAACATGGTACAATATTCGTATGGTAAAATAGGCATTGGTGTAGAGAGAATTTTGGGTCGTAGATGCATGAACATTTTTTACAGAGAGACACCAAGAACTTTAGAGCTGAAAAGCAAGAGCTGAAATTATAACTGAAAATTTTTGTTGCCATGTTTTCAACTCGAGAGCAATTTAAAAAAGGTTTTGGTGCTAAAATATTTTACAGAGAGATACAGGCATAGGAGAACAAAAAGTAATGACTTAAACAATAACCTAACAGTAATATATGTTGGAAAAAGAAAGAGAGATAAAGTTCAAATAAAACCCAAAAGAACAATGAAAACTGTTTCTGATATTTTCAGGTATTTGCAGAATTGAATTAGAATTGCTCCCCCAGGCTAAACTGGAATAGATTTCATATGGAATGCAATTGATAACTGTTTTACAAATTAGAGTTTAAGGATCAATTTGAGGCAAATGAGTTTTGCATTTGCATTTGCCATCTTTTAAAGGCCATAGAGTGAGATATCCAATCAAGTTGTTATCCTATGCTTGGAAATTTAAAGTATTTATCTTGTTATGCATGTAATGTTTACATTCAACAAAATAAGGTTCTTTATGTCTAAGACAATTAAGAAAAAGATGATCGAAGCAAAAGAAAAATACAGGATTCTTATGGAGTAACTTTCTGGTCTGCATAATTTCATCGCAGAGTATTGTTTACTTGTCATCCCTTCTGAAGCGGCTTGACCGGCTATTGCAGTTTGACAGGTACATTAATTAGTTAGAAGCTATATGCACTTGATTAAATAACTTTCTGCTGCTAATGAATTGAGTCGACTTGGCACGTAACAGGCTGATGCCTAGCTACAATGGAATGCTGACTATTAGTTGTATTCGCACATTGACTCAGATTGCCCTGAAACTTTCAGATTTTGTCCCTCTTGTAAGTCTTTTCCCTTCTATTGTATTTCCATTTCATGAACCCGTGGTTTCTTATCTGAAAATTGTTTATTGTTGCAGGATCGTGTCATTGAACTAATTAAACCGTTCCGAACTTTTAAGGCAATGTGGCGAGTTCGAATTGAAGCAGGCAGAGCACTTCTTGATCTTGAATTTCAGTCCAGTGGCATCGATGCAGCATTGGTCTTGTTCATGAAGTACTTGAATGAAGAGTTGTCCTTAAGAGGTTTGTGATTCTTCTAATATTTTAGTTAAGTTTGATTATGCCTATTTATGTAGACAGATATTGGTGGGTTGTTTTCTAATATTTTAATTTTCTGATTATGCATCTTTGCATTGACCAATATTGATCTGTTGGAGTGTAGTGCACATCTTAATACATTTTTAATTGTTGAGAACAGGCCAAGTGAAGCTAGGTGTGCATGCTTTGCGGTTATGTCAGATGAGAAGTGGATCAAATTCTGACAGCGACATAAAGAGTGAAACACTTGTGGCTTTGCTCCGTTTGCTTGAGAGCCCTACGTCATTCAACAATGTCATCCTTCGCCATTACCTTTTCTGCATGTTGCAAGTTCTTGCTGGAAGGTACTTATACTTGCATTTCCCAGTAAATCTTATTCTTTCTTGAGGGAAATTATGGATTAAGCTGTGGGTTTCTGGCATGCGCATGTATGGTGTCACTTCATTCTTCATGATTTGAATGATCAGGACATGAGAACTTTGCATGTTTCTGATCAGTGTATTAAAGCTTGATAGTACGTTCAAGTATCTGGAAAATGTCTCAAGAGGCTTCTGTGATTTCTATGGATTATTTGAAAATATTTTAAGCATGTTAAATCACCCTAAGAAATAAATGATCTCTAAATATGTAAGAATAGAAGTTGGAAGTGCAAGTCTCTCTTTCGGTTAGTTGAATCTTGAACTCTTTACTGCATAGTTTTGTGGGTATTTTCCTGAACTGTCTCTAGCAAGCAGTTCGCCTGAGTTTTTCTCTTTTTTAGGGTCCCTACTCTTTATGGGGTGCCAAGGGACGAAACACTGAGGATGGGGCATGCTGAAACCTGCAGTGAACTGAAGAATATCTTTGCAGCTCTTGTCAAGCAATCTAAGCCTTCAGAACCTTCTTTGGATGTTGTTARTCTTGCACATGATGGTTCATCTATTCCAGATGCGTTCCAGGAGCCAGCCATTCTTTCCAATGGTCACAATTGGAAGGAGGCAGTTAATATAGGTGAATCCGATGGTTTGATTGTTCCAGAAGGTCATAAAGAAATGGATGCTCCTTTCAGTATTAATGAGCAACAGAATCCTGTGGCTCAGCATGTAGGAGATAGTTTGGCCCTGCCAGAATCCTCTAAAGACTTGGGAGCCAGATCTGAAGGTCCTGAACAATCAAAGGGAGTGGGTAACCTACTAAATGACAACATGGTCATCACTGAGGCTTCTAAAGAATGTACGCCATCTAACAGYAACGGACAAGAGAAGCAAGTCGACCTTTTACATGAAGCTTCTAGAGAAGCATATACACCACCGTCCAACAGTCACGAACCAAAGAAGCAAGTTGACCTTTTAAATAATGCTTCAATTRCTGCTGAAGCTTCTAAAGATCCAGATACTATTTCGAACAGTCATGAACGGAAGAAGCCAGTGTTCAGGATTAAGGTTAAACAATCTACTGTATCAAGCCGGGCAGAAGATCCTTATACTGCTAAAATGGATAAGTCTCAGGTTGTTCATGCCGATGCTGATTGCGGTGCAAGCAGTTCAGTATCTGTTGATGCACCTCAAAGAAATTTTGCCGAGACCATGAGTACTGCTAATCAGACCCTACTGAATCTAGAGGATTTAAATCCTTTCCACGATGTGGGTTGTTCTCGAGTAACTGCAAGCATTGGCAGTGTCAAACTTCCGACTGAAGGTGATGAACAACTGAAGGAACTACAGTGCACTGCTGATTCAAGCAAAGTTTCCTTGATACCCCCACTCTGTGACCACATCTCTAAAAGCATCATTAGAGAAGATCGTTTAGATATGACGGCGAATAAATATGTGAGCTTACAATTTCTGTCTGGCACAGGAACGTCTCGTGATAAAGGTGTATTGGTAAAGGAGAGGGACAAGAAGAAAGATAGAGAAAAGAAGCGGAGACGGGAAAGTGAACATGAGGAGCACAAAGGTAACCGTGATGATCCAGAATATTTGGAGAGGAAGCGGCTAAAGAAGGAGAAGAAGAGGAAGGAAAAAGAGATGGCAAAGCTCTTGAATGAAGAGCCCAAGGAATCCTCTTTTGGCGAGTTGCATAGCAAGAAAGAGAAGTCCCGAAGTGTAGGAGCATTGATTAGTAGAGAGGGCAAGGCGAGTCCTGTGGTCTATGCAAGAAAAACAGAGGAGATGGATTCGAGGCCAGCAGCCATAGCTGCCCAGGAAAAGACACCTTCAATAGAGTTGCATAGTAAGGAGGACGATCCTGGAATTGTGTCCAATATGCAACTAAGCCGYGGTGAACCCAGTGGAGCAAAGGTGGGAACTAAGAGAGCGGAAAGTGTAGGTGGATCGCAGATCCAAAACAGTTCTTCGCATAAACTCAAAATTAAATTCAAAAATCGGACGCTTGGCAAACTATCTTGAATGTACATCATCTGTATAATGTCAAATTCTTGTGCTTATTTCTCGTGTATCTTAGATGCAGGTTTATAATGTGAAGGAATTTTAAGCAAATGCTTTCCTTGTCTTCTTTGAGAAAACCTCAGCAAGGGCTACCCCCATCCCCCACGCAGCCCTTCTATGTAGTCTCGTATTCATCACTTGGGGAATGAATCTGGTTGTATTACAACAATACAAAACATGCATACAGACTCAGTCGATAGTTGCACTAGAAGAAGAAGTCTCGGTCAATGGCAATCGGTGGAACTCAAACTAGTATTCATCATAAAGTGGTAGGATAGTCCGAACGAAGGATTTTCCTAGTAAGAAAAATGAGGGTAGGTGTTGTTCGAGGGACAATTGCTAAGGCTCTCAATCGAAAGGTACTTTTACTTATTGTGGATGTAGGTATTTTTGTTTCTATTGTAAATGTTTGGACACGTATTCTGACGATTGTCTATTCTTGTAATTTTCATTAAAAGGGTGGCTCTTGTAATAGCTGAAATAATTTTAAAAAAAAAAAAAAATGGTTGGACAACCTCGCCTTTCAATCAGCATACCACCCTTTCTCTTACCTCAATAAATATATATAAAAGCAGAGAATATGTACTCAATTATACTTTGTTTTGCTTAATCGATACTGAAGTCATCTTCTAATAATGAATATTAATGATTAGAGGTTAAAAGTTTGATGTGAGCAATTATAAGTATTTTTTTAAGGCTTATTTTTAATCTTAAGTTGTAGGTGCTCAACTTATAGTATATCCAACTTGTCTTGGGCTGACAATATATCAAATATTTTAGGCCTTTCTAGGCATTCCTGTAAAAAGGTATTTTGCATTCAAGTACTAAACGTGCCCTACGAATGGGAAGGAAAAACACAAGTTGCCAAATCAGGTAGGGGCTTTTAAATCTTGCAATAAAGTTGGATCCATTCTGTTCTCACTACCACAAGTAACCTTCACCTGCCCTCCCAAATAGGGCACCACCTTTGTGGATGTACTTCTGAATCTTCCGTCAACTAACCCGATACTTAATTTTCYTTTTTCAATCTTTTTTCATGATCTATACGAAAGTTAAAACTTATATGGATTGAATATTCTTTTCCCCTTTTGGTAATTAGAATTTGGTTTTCCTTTTTAGGTTTTTTTCTTTTATCAATTTAATAATTTATTTGAGATTTTAATTGATATTGATTTAGTTTTTTTATAGTATCACCATTTCCGAAAATTGAATAATACAATAAGCTATTGCATTTTTCGTTCTCATATGTTATTCTGAATATGAATTTTATAGAAATAAAAAAATAAGCGTAATTTAAAATTACATTAAAATAATTAATACTGAAATTGCAAAAGATAAAGTCACCTGTAATCTGAATAAAAAAAGTTGGTCAAATATATGAAAGACCCTGTTTATCTTTTGGAATGGGGTACTCACTTTTGTCCTCTTCTTAGCCCAAGTATTAAACAAAGCACTTCCATTATCTTCTTTCAGACAATGATCGGTCGCCAGGTTGCTTTCCCAAGATGTTCATCAGATCAGAACAAATTCCGTACACAAATAATATCATTACAGTTTATCGACTCAAAAATAATCGTACACACATGTTCTCTGTTCTTCKATATGAATATCCTCAAAACTYTAGCATTCTACTAATTTATATAAGATATCATTATTGTAATATTTATCGCATCACCACTGACAATTATATATGAATATTTTGTGATATCCGTGATAATAATCGTTTCAAAGAGGTTAATTCACACGTCAATAAATGAATATATAACATTTAGTCAAAAATGGCCCATCCTTTATTTCAACCCAAATGCAAGGGTTTTGGAGGAGAAAAAATTATTTTTGTCTAAATGTTATATATTGCTCCCTTTGTTATTTAAAAATCTATCATATTTGATTAAAATACACATGTTACAGAAAAATACTAATTTGATATGAAATTATTATCAAAGAAAATGAACGGATTAATTATACATGAAAAAGAAAAAAAGATGAAGAGAAAGACATTGACGTTATAAGTTAAAYGATGGTACTTTAAAAATTGAATATAAATAAAAATAGAAAAAAATAATTGTTACTTTTTTTATAAGTGAGATGCTATATATTTTTTATATTAATAAAAAAAATTCTAACATTACAAGAAAGTAATTAATTAAAGTGTCAATTTAAGTGTATGTGTTTAACTCCTCCTGACCTTTAAAACATACAAACTAATTGTAGTAAGGATGACAGTGATAGGAAGGGCGCCCTATGGCAACTGGTCTTGCTTTTATGATTGAAGGTTTCCCAATCCCAATTGATGAAGAACTAGAAATTGATGAGAAACATTCATGTTTCGTTCTCTAGCTTCCTTTGTTCTTTAAATCTTTTTAGGGTTTGTCCATATGGTGCATGAAACAATAATATCTTCATTTTATTGTGACTTAAAAAATTTGAAGAAACAAAAAACAGTATTATATATTGAAGAAGATGTACGAGGAGAAGAGGGCAAGTGGCGGTGCTGTTGCAGCAGCAGCATTGTTAAGGAATAGTAGAACAGCAGCAGTTTTCATTGTCGAAATCTTTCTTTCCGGGATTTGTCTCTTTCGTTTTTCCTTTGATTGCGTCCAATCTACTCTTCCTAGTTCCTATCCAACTTTTCTTTCTATTTTCTCCGATGTATATTATTACATTGCGCAATTCTGATCATATTCCTACTTTCCTAGTACTGACTCTTCTCTGTTCTGCTTTCGGTTTCACTACCCATTTCATTTTCTGGAAGAGGATAACTGGATAAGGCTGCAACAAAGTGTTGGATTTGAAGATGGGATGCTTGAAAATTTGCAGGTCAGAAGAGATGCTTTCTTCTTCCTCAATAAATACGCTCTGCTAAAATTTTCTTTTTCTTCTGCATTTGCTGCTATTTTCCTTTTGGTTTCCAACGTTGGATTTTTCATTTTTTTTTCTTTTTTACTTTAATTTTGTTCAATATGGAAGGGATTCTTGGAAGCCTGCTCCATTTTCTTCTTTGTATCTATATGAAATCCAACGTGAAGGAAACTAAAAGCAGCAGAAATATGACAATATTCTTCTTTTTCTGTTCCATTTTTAGATGTCACTAGGGGCAGGGCTGAAAGAGTCAAAAGATAAAACTTATGACCTGTACACCCTACACAAGATTTTTATGATTTTTTTTTTTTCCTTTTCTTTCTCCTTTCTTTGGCTAATTAAAAGCCCGAAAGTCAGTCTGCATCTCTGGTGGTACTCTCCAAAAAATGCTATGATTTGAGCTATCTGTTGACTGGAGCTTCTGGAATTAAAGGGTTTTCCTATTCCAGGCTCTTCTTATCGTACTCCCACAAGTCTCACCTCACCTTCATAATTATTGGAATTATCAGAGTACTTGGATGAACCATTTTGGTCCTCACGCAAGATTTGGTAGGAAGGGGATTCAACTCCAATATTCAATGTGAATGATAAGCCACAGCTATTATGAGTATACTGTACACATGTGATACTTTTAATTATCGAGATCATTATTCTTGTTTGGTTAAGTTTATAATAGAGAATGATAAAAAATGAACATATTCTTGTACTAGAAATGAGGGTCTAACGGGGCCACCGCTTTCAAAATTTTAAAAATTAGGTTATTTGGCACTAAAATAGTTCAAAAAAGTCAAAATTTATCTCTAAAGACTTGTATTTCCAGCCCCAGCCTTTAAGTCATATTAGTTGTCCAGTTACAGCAAGCCACAGGCCGCCAGCGGGCAAAAATGAAAAAGAAAAGGAGCATTTCATTTCTATGTTGCTTTCCAGAAAATGATCCCATCTGGAAAATTTCATTATGTTGTTGGCATGATATATATATTTAACTGTACTGGATTCAATTACCATTCCAAACGCAAACACTAATTAAAATGTTAAAACCTTTTTTGGGGGGCAAATGGATATATATTTTAAATAAATATTTGTTTTTTAAGAAAACAATCAAACAATATTCTGAAAAAGAAAAAGAAAAGAAACTTAAACTTACAGATTTTCTTGTATTTTTTATTTATTTGCATTATTATGTTCGAAGGAAGAAAAATGAAAAAGGAAAAAGAAACCGAGAGCGTTAAAAATCTTTATCAATAATATCAGAACCTTAGATAAGGGAAGAAATGCTCTTATAATTTCATTTTATTGTGATTTATCCTATATTGCAATAAAATTCGACTTCAAGAAAAAAATCTTAGACTATATCCTAGTAAAGTTTCTCTAGAACTAGCTAGGTTACTGTGCCCTAATCATCTGTTCTCTTCAATSCCATGTTTAGCATCTGTAATTTGTTTACTTCCGYAACATATTCGCTCACATGTTTGTTTGGTTGGTTTTAAGGAACATATTTTGCTTATTCCATAGTTTAAAATGCACCTCCCACATTTTCGACAAATAAATATATTTACTTAATAATAATATCAATACTAGCTTTACAGTAAATATTTTTTTTGTCATATTTTTCTACGTATGTTCTTTAAAGAATAACGAGAAGAAAAGAACATTATCTTACTGAAATAGTAGGTAATCTCTTTTGCTTCTTTCCTTATTCCTTTCTTTTGGAGCAGAATAGTTAGGCTGGTCTCAGTAACGGAAAAGAAGATTAAATACTGCTGTGTGCAGATGGGTTGGCAGGATTCACTTGCAGAAGGTAATGCCTATTATTTCACTGTTAATATTCAATTAAACCTTGAGGCTTTGAAATTTACCTTTGTTTGCTTTTGCTTATGAATTTTCTTCTCTTTTGAATTGTGGAATTCTATGAAATATGACCTGAACTGATCACCAGACCATTCATCTTGATTTGCCTCTAGAATGTAACTTAATTTGGACCTTCTCTTGATCCTTTCTCTGAATAGTTGGTACCAGACACCATAAATTTTAATGCTTTCACATCAATACACGATGAAAAATGTGAACTATAAGCATTAGGCCATCAGGGGAATATCAGTTTCACTGTCAAACAAACGCAATGGAAAATGTTCCTATCATCAACAATCATAGAGACCCTGTAAATACCAAAAAGACAAGCTACAATTGGTGACAAATTAAGCTTAATTTGCACCAAGAAGTTTTGCCTCTGGCGGAAAAGAATAAAAAGTATCTAGGTCCGAATTTGGTTTTTGCTTTGGGTTTCTTCTCTCTAAGACTGTAAACTCTCCAGCGTCCGCAGATGTTCAAATAGGAGTCGAAGCGATACGGATAAAATACTCTTGGCATATTCCCAAACCCAACAATGGAGCAAGAATGACTTTTTGTTCATTTTATGAATCGCCACTGCTCCTCGATGCCCTTCCAAACCGTTGTGACCAGGAGAAGCGGGGAACCCAAAAGTAGTTCCACTTCTCCCTATTCCCCACCACCTCTTTCTCCTCCACCTAAACCCAAAATGCAAAAAAAAAAAAAACAAAATGAACGATAAATCAGCAGATGTGAATATCACATACTAATAATTTTTGGAGATGTCTAACTTGGAATTGATTTTTGAACCACTCAAGAGTTGGCTTTTCCTGGAACTGAAAGCACCCCCCCCCCAACCCCCGGCCCCTGCCTCCCACCCACCTTTTTCTGTACTGCAAGATCGGCACTTTCCCATCTTTCGTCTAGGGTTTCTTCAACAACTGGAAGATATGCAGACACCTGGGCACCCTTCTCTCTGTGTCTTCTCCTTGAGAAATGACAATGATCTCACTTTGGTTTGCTAAACATACAAATGGTAAGGTTATCAGCTGTACTGATGTTATAAGTCAACTGTTACTACTTCTTGGAATTTTATGGCTCTAGGGTTGTTTTTCTTTTTCTTTTTTTTTAGAAGGGCTCTAGGGTTCTTGTGAAATTACTTTTGGCATCTGGGTCCGATGCCCCAAAGTTTTGTCTCAAAACTTTAAGCAATGATTCCATCCTCCCTGAAAATTTCCAGTTTTCTTAAGATGATTATTACATGGTTGTCTTTTATGCACGTGGATTAGCATTCCCTGTAACGAAAAAGAATTCTGTATTAAAAAAAAAAAGCTGCTGCAAGCCCTGAAAATACATCAAAAAAATCTCCAAGAAGCTCCTCTGAGGGAAGATGAAGAATAACAGCTAGCTATTCAACTCAATCATGATCTCTCTGTCTCTCTCTCTCTCTCTTTCTCGGCCGAAGATGCAGAAAGACACACAGACAAAGATAAAACACCGTACAGATTTGTTTGTGAACGGAAACCTAGATGGGCAAAACAGTAGGTCAAGAACCCTAATTTGGAACATTTTCTGAGATGAGGACGGTTAGGTTTGAGGTTTTTGTACCATTGTAGCACCTAAATTTAGTGGGCATTTTTCGAACTTGTACTGCTCGGAATGACAACTTGGTTCAGTAAAGTATTGCAGACTGTACTGGGGCACATTAAAAATCAGCAAATCAAAAGTTGCTCATAAGTTACCACTGACGTTGTTATCCAGCAATAAGAGGTTCAAAGCCTGATTATCCTCCAAGAATTTAACTCGAAGGAACGAGGAGTACTGTTCTTGGGCTATCCTATATGTCAAGAATTCATAGGCAGAAATCTGATCGTAGATAACCACCATGGAACAAATAGGACAAGAATCACGGCGAAGTCGTCCCAGATAAACATTACGGCGATGGATGGCGAATAGCAAGGATAAACATATATCACGGTGACAGAAAATGTCCTTGCAGTTAGAAGGTTGAGGTAATTATTAAAAATATATAATTTGACTTTTAATACATAATTTTTTTATTTAACATTGATGTACATGATCACTGATTCTAATTAGATTTGAAAATCGAGAGCTATGAAATGACATGATTACAAATATTGTCACTAAATATTACTTTACACGGCGATCACTTTTTTCGTAATTTGTGATAAGAATAATTTATTATTATTCTCTCCATTTTAAAGTAATTATCCATTCAAATTTTTCTTTTCAAGTTAGTTGTCCTTTAAAAAAATTAAGAATATATTAAATATTTTTTTATTTCGACCCTCGTTGATTTTCACTTTTTCCTTTAAATAAATTTTAAACAAAGCTAAAATCATGTGCTTTTAAATTTAGAAAAACAATCCCTTTTTCAACTTCCGCACATTATTTTCAATGCATAAAAATGTAACACTGGTCATTGCTAGGATTGTCATTTTATTCAAAAAACTTTCATAATAATTAAAACTTTCTTAATATGCATAATTCTATCAAAATAGATAATTATCTGGAAATGTAGGAAATATTATTTAAATATAATTGTGGGAATATTAATTAATAGTAACAATTATCACGGAAGATATCATTGCAATATTTGGTCACTAAAAAGGTAATCTTTTGTGGTTTAAGGTGGCTAGCTTGGTCAAATTAATGGTTGAACAAATAGATATTTATTTAAATTAATATTTAGATAGCAATAGTTCCTGAACTCTGAGAAAATTTTGTAGTGACCCCAATTATATGAGTTATTCTCAATTTAGTCCTAAAATAATTATAAAAGTGACCATATTTATTTGAATGTAACATAAGGACCCCAGATATTTCAAACTTTCAACTTAAGTTCCTAATGTAAAAAGATGTTGATTACCAAAACAATGAAAGGCAAGACAATCTTATTAAGTTTACAAGTAAGGGATAGTATCAAAAACCTCACCTGCTCATAGTTGGGTCATTGAGATTCTAAGAATATCCTTTACAYACCTCTCCTGAATGTGATTCTTGAGTAATAAATTACCGATTCTAATAATTRATTATGTAATTTTATCCTTTACACGTGTTATATGATTTCATCCCTCAAAAGATTGTAACAATTTAAGGCAAAGTATAAATATGTGAAAATTAGAATTTGCTTTTAGACCTTATATGTTGTCTACTAGTGCTAAATTTTCAGTTWCATAATCCTATCTTAATAATCTATTTAAGGCAAACCTTATCAATAATCTCTTGAAAAAGCAATCTTAATATGACATCTATACAACATATTAAAAGTTTACCTCCCTATCTTTTAATTATTTCTTAATTTTTAAATTGTGTATGTTATTTCAAATTCGTTTCTGAGATTTGCTTTTCCATKGTGATTCTAGATTCTAAAATTTCTTTAACGAATTGATATATAGAAAAGTGGTTGTTTTATAATAGCTATATTCATAAAGGGCAAAAAGGGTACTTTTTGTTAAAACTTTCAAATAATTGGAACCATATGTACAGGTGCAACTATCTTAACGTGGTGAGAGTATTATATACAACAATTATACCATGTTAAAGAGAAGGAACATAAACAATYTGAGAAAAATCCAGATGCAGGGCAATAGTCATATAACAATAGAATTGTTTTTTTTTAATCGAAAAATTATATTATTTTCATCTTTATCCTTATTTAATTTGTAAACCAACTCTATTCAACCAACAAAGTTAACATCTTTTTGCTTATTTTATCTTTTTTTCATTATAATTAATCTTTTTATTTTTTTTGCAAAATAAGGATAAATATTTCACCGTAATAGCAAATTCAGATACTTTATTCTATGTGACATATTTTAAAAAATGAATRGAGTATATGGTAATAGACACTATTGAAACCAAGAAAAACTGACAACTGAYTGGAGTGGTTTGTGGGTGGTATATGTATATATATCTATTCTTTACAAATTCACAAAACCTCTGAGCCGCAAAGATTCATTTGAAAAAAGGTTACAAATGATGTGTTTGAAGTAGACTGATTATAATGAATATGAGAAATAAATTGTCTWGTCAATGATTATTACTCAAACGAATTTGCTGGAAAATGTTGTTATAAAGTCTATAGTGGTTGTATTTTCCACTGCTAGCCTGAGTTTTCCTATGTTCATGAACCACAAATGACCACTGTTGATGCAGAAAGTACCAATCTTGTCATCATTATAATCAAAACCCTTTCTTCTTGTGCATGCAATATGTGGGGGGCTTTGTTTTTTTCCTTTTTCCCTTATAAATATATATGCTTTCTTGCCTACTCATAACTTCAGACCAAAAATCTCCAGCCACTCGTTTGAAATCTCAGAAGACATCAAATGTGGCCSTTGATGACGTTGCTAATTAATTTGCTCTAAAATTGTGTATTTGGAAGGCTTAATATATCAATCATCAATCACCATCTTCGAATACTGTCGGAGATTTGAGGAAATTTGAGGATGATGGCAAGGACAAAGAGTTATTATCTGTACAAGGAAATATAACTCTAGGGAATCCAATTATTCATAGCATAGTTTTTTCCAAACCATTTAAGGCTCCAAATACATGATATATTACTCTTGGAAATATTCAGCAATTTAGATCATTTGTTGTTATTCAGCGTCTTTTGGCTAAACATTTCTACCATATAGTGAGTGTTATACATGTATAGTGGCCCGAATTGTAGATACATGAAGAATGTTGGGTCTAGTGGTCTATAAACAAAAGAAGCTTCAAAAAATGAAGACTGTTCCTCATCGTACACAACTTCTTCYATCCCAAACTAAATGTCGAAAACTCCATATATAGAAGTTATCCGTGTCTATATCATTTCTAGCACTTAATTTGAGATAGAGTCGATATAATTCATCCCGTGGAAAAAAAATCAAGGGTCCTATACAAGAATTTATTGACAAGTTATGAATCAAAACACTTCTGAATGAGACTTTTGATGTGATATGTAAAGAGGAAAGGATTCCTTATTGCTTCTACTAACTATATTTGGTTGACTTTATCCCTTGTTAACTGGCTTCTTTAACTATTAGGTAGAAAGGGAAGCTTTTGCACATGCTTAAGCTAAATAATGACGGGAAAATGGATACAAAGTTGTTCTGTCTTATCAAGAAAGCACAAGCAAGAGAAGAAGATAGTCTTCCACTATAATGACTATGATTCTAAGACACGCTGATAAATTTCATTTTCTTTTTTAATTTTTCTTTTTCTGGTTTAGAATGAGTCATGCAATGTCCAGTAGATACAATTGATGAAAAATAATTTCCATTTCGTATATTGTGACTATAACAGCAAATAATACACATACAATGTCCTCTATTTCACCTTCCCAATGGCATTTCATACAGTGATTGAAAAACAATATGAAAATATAACCATACTATCGTTTCCATATCATTTCCAGTTAACATCATGTTGAAGATAAGAACTAGCCATAAAAGATGATTTGCATATCTCAGCATTAGCATAAGAGGAAAGGCAACAATCATGTTTTGCACCGGCGAGTGGTGATTATGGTGATAATGGATTATGTAAACCATCAGTATAAAGAAATATTTAGGCATCAAATGTAGATCTAGATTAATGCCATGTGATTGCCAGTAAGAATGTTCTTATCAGAAGAATCAAAGTTAATAGACACAGATTATTGGATAACATTTAAACCAAACCAAAAAATGACACGATCCTCTTTTAGCTCCTCCAATTAAACACGACAGTGTTATGTAAGCCTTTTCCTCTTTCAGTCTAGACTTCATAATGCACTCAACCCTTTTTGGTCATCACACTGCTTAGGGATAGAAAATAATACTCAACTGGTGTAGTAACTATATATTAGTCACAAATTAATAGATACTCTAGTTCATGGAACCCAAAGGGATATGTTATGAAGCTAATTATGTAAGTCTAATATCAAGTATTTCATCCCATAAAGGAAGGAGAGACTCTTGTCTTTATGTTTGCTACTTTGAGTAGCAGCAATAGATCTACATGCATCATGTAGTTACAAACATGTTATACATATGATTATCCCTTTTGCCAAGTAACATTGAATCAAGACACGTATCCAAGATACTGAGAGACTTGTGCATTGAATCAAGACAACAAGCAGCTTCTTTTAAGTGTATGCATAAAGTTCTCACTCTTTCTGATTGAGTAATGTTGCTTCCTCATTTAGGATACACAAACAAACGACAATTAGTCCAGCATAGGACCAAAGTTTCCAATTTTTCTCTGGAGACTTGCACCAGAACTTCTTCCAACAATTGAATTATTCTTGTACAAAGACAACAATGGGCGGTTGTGGAAACAAACAAAAGACAGGTGGTGATGATTACAGATAATAGTTCACAACAGAATATGCACACGATTGAGAAATACAAACTTATCTTACAGAATCCTAAAGAGTGAAACATCTAGTTTTACAGATTCCTTTGATTACCATAATAAAAGGAGACATCCACGAGATTCATATGTTGTTGCAAGCTTCCCGTGGTTGCTACAGGTACTGATCAAAGTCTCCGAAATGATGCTGCAAAAGAAGATCAAATAGAGTTGAATAGAGATAATTGATGATCTCATATATGTTCTGCAGTTGTATTTGTAGCTTTGATTTATAAACTTTACACCATGTTTTCTGACGCTTACTTCATGGGAAATTTCAGCATTTTGCTGAAAATTGCTGACGGTAGTTGTGTTCCAACTGCCTGTAATCACCAAAGAATCATCAGCAGCATACTCTATAGTTCCTAGAGGCTGTTCATCAAGAGAGCTAAGTTCTTCCACCTCCGTCTGCCGTTCATAGTAAGAACGGTTTATTTTCGGACCTTGCGTACCTGATTCTTCACCAGTTTCAAGGTGACTCCAGGATCCTAGCCGGTCTAGACCGTTATACATTGCTCTGAAACACGATTTTGATTCACCAAGCCTTTTTTTTTCCATTGTTCTCTTCCTTGCCCTCTCCCTAGCGTTTTTCCTAGATTCCCTAGCAAGATTGGGAAATGCTGTTCGGCGAGCTAGTTTAGGCTTCTTCTCCTTGTTGCCAGATGATTTTTTCTTCGGCTTTATGCTGATGCTTGCCTGCTTGTTTTCATTAGTCGTTGACTCATCGATTCCAGATACCCCTTCACACTCAGAGGTAGAGGACACACTATTTGCACCAACACTGCAGCCGTGCCTCGTTTGAGGCATGCCTCTCGTAAACTCCTTGATTGCAGAACTTGACTGYATCAACAACCACTCTACAGTTTTGCTTGCCTTATCGAACCCCAGAATGTCTTGAAGATCGAAAAACTTTCGAGCAACCTCAAGGGATAGTCTCATCCTTCTGTCTCTAGGGCCATGAGCAGTATTAATCTTGCTGTGCCGGTCTTTTGTCGATGATCTCTTTCTAGTAACCAGCTCAGTTATGCCCTCATTGACGGCATCCTTTTTTGGATCTGCCATGTTACTTACTGTCTCAGATGTGGTCAAAGATTGCTGCTGGAAGAATAGATCATGAAGTTGCTGCCATGTTAGCTCACTGACAGCATCTTCATAAGGCATATATGGAGAAGGGAAGTTAGAGAAGGAAGCTGACGGAGGGTCATCGAACTTAGAATTGGAGTTAATGTCATTGTTGAACGAAGGCCTATACTGAATAACTTGACCAGCAAAGGATGTGGGGTTGTGATTGCAGTTGCTATTCGAAGGATGCATCTCTGCTTTCTTTATTTTAGACTACGAAGACAACCCTAGCTACTGCTATGTGGGACTAGAGCTTCCGTTGATTTTTCTTTAAGAGTTTGAGAAAGACAGATGCAGTTGCTCTCTTTTGAAGCTTGATATAAAGCTAGCTCATTCTTTACATGGCTCTCGAGATCAGGCTCTGCAAGAAATAACAACCATAAGTTTGAGAGAGACATGTCATAACCTAGCTAAGGGATTTTTCTTTTTTTTTTTTTTTTTTTTTTTTCCTTTTATGTTGTTTCTGTTTGATGAGTACATTTATGCGTGTGAGAGAGAAGAAGTGACTTTTCTTGACTTCACATATGCTTTATGTTGGGGAAAGAAAGAATCCTGATAAGGTAAAAGCCTCTTGAGAACGACAGCCTTATTATACAAGCTACGCATATTTAACATGAATGTTTGTGTGTGCTTGTGCATGCCCATTCTGCTAAGCGAGATGTTAAGAGTAAAAGATCAGTACCTTTTCTTCCACTCTAGCAAGAAATAGGAGAGATCTGAGAAATTGGAGACTTTTAGAGCATAGGAAGTGATGGTGAATGAGGAGGAAAATGGATTTATGATCTCTCAAGAGATAGAGAGCCGCTTTGCCGAATGAGAGCTGCTACAAGTGATCAATATCTTTAACTTTAAACCAAAAGTTGGCTGATGTGCTTGTTGTGGTAGTCTCTGGACCATGAAAGGGAAAGCTACGGCTGCACCTTATTGCTGGAGTGGAAGCAAGTGGATAGGAATAGGATGCACTTGTTGTTGTGCCACTTCACGTGAACAGCAGGTGCTAAAATTGACAGAAAACTCATGCCCTATTTTTCCAATTCCTTTCTCCTCATCACCAAGAATTTGCATGGATTCCACATATTTCATCTTCAGAGTTCACATCTCGCACACGCCAACAAAGGGAGACAGAGACGGAGGCAAAGAGGACTGTGTATGTATGTGATAGAGAGAGAGAGAGAGAGAGAGAGAGGGCAGAGGGTGTGCTATGAGCTGTGGATGAGGACTTTCTTTCTTCCTCCAAAATCTAACTTGTAATTGGAAAATACATGTATATACCTAGTCCTTGAAGCTCCATGTCGACCATGTACAACCTATGCAAGGACAATTATTTCGTCCAGTGAGGAGATAACACTACATATAGTGAGAGAGTGAGTGAGGACTGAGGTGATGAGAGCCATCTGCCTGCCTGTAGCAACTGTAAGGCAATGCCTCCTTTTGACTGGAGTTACCCCATGTCGCTTTCACCGAAAAGAGAGAACCCCCCCTCTCTCTCTCCCTCTCTCTCTCTCTCTCTCATGTCTATCCATGGCATGACTAATATTTAACAAGTCTTTACCTATCTGTGAGTAAGAATGCGAAAGAATGTTGTTGGATTCCCTTTCCCCACCTCCACCCCATGATCAAGACCAGCCCTTTTATTGTAGGCTTAGCTGTTCTTGAGCTATTAGAGCTCAAAATCAAAAGCTTTTTGTGTGTCTGCCAAACGGCATTAAGCATACTGTTGTAGCTCGTGCTTTTGTACTTGGGCATCGATATTTACAAGACCTGCAAGTTGAATTTGAAACCCTAGCCATTCACTTCACAGTCCTGATATTATTATCACTCTTGCGCATTTACACAAACACATGATATCCCATCTCATCTTGCCTGTAGAGGTTGAAAATGGAAGTGATAGTCATTTCCACAATTGAGAGCTCTCGCACCAATGCCCACCACTCTTTTCTTTCCATATATGCATGCCGCTCCCCACCCTGATCATATAGGCCGAGTCTGTCCTATTTAGACTGCCATTATTACCAGGACCACAAGAAATGGTGAGTAGCTACATCAGCTAACTATCAGTTGGTTTGTTCTGGGGTTGCTTTCAAATATGAGATAACCATGAAGAAAAACAACGACGATAAATATCGTACCATATAAGGATTGGTGACAGTGAGAGCATATAAACCCTAAAATAAGTGCTCTCATTTCCACAGATAAAGAAGAGCACCATTAACTTTCTCTTTTTTCCTCTGAAGTGTGCTCTTTGATTGTGGCAATGACAAGAAGAAACGATCCATGGTCAGAATCCCATGCTTTTACATATAACAATCCTCAAATCACTCCATTCCTTGGCCCCCTATAGATACATTTGAACTTGGATCTTCTTGTAGTGTTGTAGTAGTTGGGGGATGAACCATTTACCTTAAGTAGCAAGAGCAGGAGGTACTGGCTTCGCAGCACAATGATGTCTTGCCCAGAATCCATGGTAGTGATAGTCTTTGTATTCTCTATTTATCTCATCCATATGTGGACTCCACCAAAAAGATAGAAACAAAAATCAAATGAAAATGAAATACCATACTTAAAAGAAGAGAGACAGATACGGGAAAATAATACATTCTAATTATTCTACATAAACAAACATATGTTCTCCCATTTCAGGCCAATACTCAACCATCCATTTTTAWTGCTCCATCATTCCTTTTTATTTTTATTTTTACACTAGTCTTTTGGTGTTCTAACCTATAAAGTCTTCAAGAATATTCTTTCCTCATTTGCACCAGCATAAGACATATCCAATGCGATGCTATTAATCTTATTACCACTCTTTCCACATAATCTCGATATAATTTTATCTTTAATAATGGTTAATAATACTGTTATGTTTCCAAAAGGGAAGCCTCTTCAAAATACTGAGAACTTTGCTTATCATCTTATATTAATTTATTTTAAAAGAATAAATATCACCTAGGTGAAATCAAATAATCTTGATATAATGTATTGAAATTGATTTTTTGAGTTTCAAATTCCTTTTATTCAACGTTCATCTTATATGGATTGACACTCTAATTGTCATATGTCAAAATTTAATTAATGTCAACCGTGTAACATTAGAGATATTTTTTGCTACTCGACACGTGTTTATGTATACTTGTATAAAGGTGAGTAATTAGTATAAAGCTGTACGAGTGCTCCAACAAATATATCAAGAGCATCTCAAAAAATCATTAAAAAAAGAAAAAAATATCTTTTCTGCTATTTTAACATGATGATCAAATAATTCAGTGATCAGTTGATATTTTCCCTCTCATCTTCTTTTCATCCATCCAAAATTAGGTTGAAGTTTGGGCCCACATGCAAGAAGATGTCCCCTTCTTATGTCCGAACGAAAAAGATAAACAAGAAATGAACAAAAGGGTTTATCAACTGCTGCTGCTTTAAGTTCTGCTATAATCCCTTAAACAGTACTGCAATCGAGATTAAGTACCAATCCTTAAAAGCCCCATTCTTTTAACGACCTATAATTTGTCTATGTGACAATTGCAGATGAAGTATACTAAATATAAGGTTAGAAATAGGCCAAAAACAATGATGATTAGTAGTACTAATATTGTTTGTATCGTCAAAGCATTAACTAATAGTGCTGACTAAAAGCAGAATTGAATTATCCAAAAATTTCACGTTTGATATGAATATTGATTTTCTTGATTTCTGGTCTCTTGTAATAGCATTATATTTTTGTTACTTGAAGTTTTTATAATACAAAAATATAGATCAAATCATTCTCATCGTCTATAATATCTTATTTTCTTCAGGAAAATAAACGACACTGGTGTGAGTTCGAGTCCGAATTCGAATGATTTTATGCTATTCAAAGTTCTCAAATGCAAAAAGCAATTATATAYCCGAAAATGATGATATAACAATCCCTTTCTCCCTCACTTTGACTGGCCCAAAAAGAAAAAACTTTCTTCATTTCTTAAACTGCTTTTTTATTGCTTTCTTGTGGCGTGTAGTATGACACCAAGAGATAGGACAAGTTGTTCAATAGGTACGATATTGATTAGTATTAAATTAATTAAGAATTATACCTCGTATTAATTAAAGACAAAAACATCCCTTGATTGATCGTGATTTAACATTAGGTTGGCARGTTGCGGCTAATCAAGAGAGCACCTGAGATGTTCCCTTCTCTAAGGCAACTGTCCATAAATGGAAGTCACATTCACTATATATGTTTTTTTCTTTTTTTCTTTTTTTTTTTGTATAATTTGTTGCTTTGTTGATGAATTTATTCAAATAAACCATTGTTAGCAGCTAAATGCCAGCATTAATTTCTTCTTACCTAACTTTTTGGCTTGTCGCCAAAAGAAAATTGGATTCCAAGACTGATACTRATAATGTCATTTAATCTCTATRTAATTATTGATTCCTAATATGTTAGTGGTTAACATTTTTTTGCTGTCTTTTCTCTTTTTATTCGTCGAGAACATCACATGACTATGCAACCGATTTATGTTGATATCTATGTGGGTTATGGAAAAGTCAAAATCTCCTCGATCCACACCATTATACCATGTCTTATTTTARTATATAGATTATTCTAGATTTACGTACACATATTAATGTTATTAAAAATAAAATTATTTTTTATATCGACTATCTAATATATCTTTTTTCATCTTTTCTTACTTTATGATCAATTAGTTACTACCTTTCCCCCCTCTTCCTCATTTATTTTAAATAAACTTTCCATCTCATTTAAGATCTTGAATCAATTAAATAATATAATAAATATTTTAAAGAAAATTARTTTCAAAACATATAAATCAATAATATGACGTATGTAAACTTTTTTTAATASATATAATATGACTTATATTTTGAAAATAYTTCTCCTCTTAAAATAATTTATATTTTGAAACAAATGCAAATCTTCAATCTCCATACAGAAAAACAAATAAAAAGGGAGATTTTTCGATCTTGTGTAAAATTTATATTTATATCTTAGRAAAAAACAATATTTCCAAAATAAAAATTCATAACTTTTTCATCATAGAGTTGAAATATAAATTATAATACTCACTCAATTGTTGAGAGTGTAGAGTGTTGAATAATAGATAAAGCAAACATCATTTTCAAATGCTTTTAGAGTCTTATATAATTGAACCATTTTGCAATAGAGCAATGGAACATACTCATAGTTCTTATGCAATAGAAAAGTTAATGCTATCAAATGTATCTTTGTCCTAGAAAAGATAGACCAGAGACAACCTTAGAATCATAGGTAAATGGTTTTCACCTCCTCATTCTTTCAAAATGCGATTGGTTCCTCCATCCCTGTACTATGTTCTAATACCCTTTTTGTCTTTTTTATTTTATTTTAACAMGTAGACTATTATAAAAGGGAAAAGAGATAAGAGGATGCCAATAWTTGGTGACCCTCAAAGTAGATTCATTTGTTAAAAGATMAAAAGGGCCAAACAGAAAAAGAAAAATTAATTCATGGGGACTCTAATATATGATCAGGAATTCAGAAAGTGATCACTATTGTCATTTTTTTTTATTGAATGACTGTTTTATATAGTAGACATCTGACCATGCTGATTATAGATTTAAGAAACCTTAAAATATATATAATCAGASTTGTATTTTTCTTGTTAATAAGATCTTATATATCTAACTACGGCTATTGAAATATCTRGTTGAGAAAAAAGTCATTTCATAATCATTATTCACTACAAACTTTCTTTAAAAAAAAATTACTATAAATAATTATACTTGTGAATGATTTTCTATACTTATACTCCTAAATTTTAACCTCCCTAAATAGAGGTTTTAATTCATATAACGATAATGATAATTTCTCTATAACTTTTTCTCTAAATCTCTTCTTCTTCTTCTCTCTCTTTAATTATGTAACGTTATCAGCATAAGACTCTACTGCTTATTATAAAACTTTTGATGAATCGCCAGCCTCTACTACTTATTTTAAAACTTTTAATAAAGCACGARTCTCTACTACTTATTGCAAAACTTTTTAATGAAGCACCAAATATCYACTACTTATTTTAAAACTTTTGATGAAGCAACAAATTTTACTACTTCTTGTAAAGCTTATGATTAAGCACAAGTCTCTACTTCTGGTAAAAATTAAGGTAAAGCTTTCGGATATTTGTGTTTCCATGTTCGTTAAGGTAAAATGAGGATCTTTGCATTTCTTATCTTCTTATATTAAGATAATTCTTTTGCTGGTATTTGATGCATAAATATGAGATTTTTATTGGTATAAGTGTAAAAATCATGTTTAAAATTGCATGCATGACTATATACAAATTTAAAGTTTTTTTAATCCAAAGTAGAGGGATAGATATTTTCCTTTTATGATAGGATTAATGCTAGATCTATATTTGGATTGTTAAAAATYGAAACTCTCTTCTAAAATTTTAACACCTTATTGAATACGGAGATTTTAATTCTTGAATCTCGATTTCATGAAGTTTCTATTGCCAGTTATGTTAGCAGGTTGCATGTTTTGTCAATGATTTAACTATGAGTTTCTCAAGAAAGATGATATTATATGTCGAGATTTCATGTCTCTTTTAGTATTAATATTTTTTATATATATTAATACGTTTGAGAAACAAAATATTATAACGTCAATATTTTTAAAGAATACTGAAGTAATGCTCTTAAAGTAGTAGCATTGAATTAATGCTCGTAAAGTAGTAATAGTTTAAATTAACATTACCGTCACCTAAAGATCTTGATATTATGATCTCAATATTTCTTAAAAATATTAAATTAATATTAATTACACCGAAAGAATGTATTACCATCTAAATATTCTTTTTAAATAATTTTAAATTATCGTTCCTTCAATAACAATAGTCTACATTAACATTATCTATTTTTGAGTAAAAAACATATACTTTTATTATGCTGCTGACGTAACATTTGTTTTGGAAAGAATGTGAAATAATTTTGTGATAATACTATGTAGAATGTAATGATATCATTTTATARTGACTCTATATCATTCAAAACTAATCATTCTTTGCCATACAAATGATAAATATTACTTAAATTTGAATTTATTACAATTGACTTACGTKGTAATAATTATTTGTCATGGGCCATTGATGCTGTATCTTTTTTTTACTGTGTTTCTTGTTTGAAACATCAAACACGACTGCAAATATCTATCGAAGCCGTAATATTTTTTACTGCGTTTAAAGAGCCAGACTCGATCAAACTTCAGTGTCTGAGGTGGACAGAAGAGGCCGACTCCATCCAAGCCAAACAGCAAAGTGGATAAAGAGTCATTTGTGAAGAAGGGGGTTTAAAGAAAGTTATTTGCAGCTTGGACCTAAAAAAGGGAGCCAAGTGGAGCAATATCCAACCCAAACAAAGTGTAAGACCCGACCCAACTCAAAAAATGGGCTCGTTTATAGTGGAGGTCAAAACTGTGCCGTCCTAGAATGTGCATTCTGCTTCGGAAACTCCTTCCCGCACCCCAAAAATAAACCCCTATAGGTCTTCGAGGAAACCCGCCATTTTGTTCCCGCCAATGTTCTTCACTTAACCCAAAACACACGGAGCAACGGTACCATATATGCCTTCTCGGATACACTCTGTGGTGCAGAGAGAAYAGTTACKGGTTCGAAAGAAGAAGGAGAAGAAGAAGAAGAAGAAGAGTTCTTTGGCCAACGACAGTGTGTTGGATWTCCTTTTTCTCAGTCCTACGACAATGGATGAAAATTTTGAGGARCAGACCAAGCTYCCCGAGCTCAAACTCGGTAATAGCAAAACCCTAACATTATTTTTTTWACTATTCTGAGAAAGTGTTTGATTTGTATTACTATTAAAATGAAATCCATTTCTCTCGGCGACGACGATATTGTTATGCCACAAAAAACTTCTTTTTGTTTCTTTCTTTTTTAATTTAACTTTTTTTGGGGGTTGGATTTTGCAGATGCTAAACAAGCTCAAGGGTTCCTGACGTTCTTCAAAAACCTACCAAGTGTAAGTACAGATATATATGTTTAACTGTTTTGTTACGTTAATCGTTGGAATAAACMGTGAGATTTTACTTTGAATCTTAATTACTTTTTGCACCTTGCAGGATCCTCGGGCAGTTCGTTTCTTTGATCGCCGGGTAGCTTTTCCATCTCCTGATAATAAATACTTATTTTGTGCTTTTTTCTGTTTTATCTAATTTTCTATTTATGTATTGGTGATTTGTCTGGTAATTTGTGGTGCTTTGAAACGATTGGACTTTACTGGGAACTTTCATGYATTTTCACTTTGTGCTTTGCTGTTGAGACTATAAGCATTAGCTCTTGTTGTGTTGTTGAATGTCTTAATCMGRCCTTTCAGATARAAGATAAAGCAAGATGGATTATGTCATCTAAGGGTCATACYGAAAATCAGCTTCTTTCTTATTTGACCGTATGTATGCTCATCATATAGTATTGTGCTTGAAGAAAAATCTTACCTCTTGTCATGTTACACAAAGGATAATTATGGGAAATCAATGCAATCGATGGATTTCCTTTGAATAGACTTTCATGATAGTAAATGGTATTCTGTGTTCTCCTTTGATGCTTCCTGGAGATCCACTTGTATATTACATGGTTCTGTTTGTACTTTTGTTGTTCAGGATTATTTTACAGCTCATGGAGAGAATGCTACTTTTATTGCMAAGACATATTACCACACCACTACAGCTTTGCGACAACTTGGAGGTGGTTCCAATGCTATTTCTAGTGTTAGTGTGAGCAAAAACATGTTTGAGATGATTTCCCGTGACCTTCTCTTGGAGAGGACTGATCATACTATTGAATTGTATGAGGGCAGTGGCTCAAATTGGAGGCTAGTTAAAACTGGAACTCCTGGAAATCTGGGCAGCTTTGAAGATATTCTATTTGCCAACAACGAAATGCAGGATTCGCCAGTGATTGTGGCCCTAGTTCCCAACTTCCGTGAAAATGGATGCACTGTTGGCTTAGCATATCTTGATCTTGCTAAGAGAACTCTTGGACTGGCAGAATTCCTCGATGATAGCCATTTTACCAATACTGAATCAGCTTTAGTTGCTCTTGGTTGCAAGGAATGCCTTTTGCCTTCAGAGAGCTCCAAAGCAAGTGAGTGTAAATCTTTGCATGATGCCCTGTCAAGATGTGGTGTGATGGTATCTGAAAGAAAGAAAACCGAGTTTAAAGGAAGAGATTTAGTACAGGATCTCGGTAGGCTTGTTAAAGGATCTTTGGAACCAGTTCGAGATTTAGTGTCYGGGTTTGAATTTGCACCTGGTGCTTTGGGATCAATACTATCCTATGCAGAACTACTTGCAGATGAGAGCAATTATGGAAACTACAGAGTCCACCGGTACAACCTTGATAGTTACATGAGATTAGATTCTGCTGCCATGAGGGCTCTAAATGTTATGGAGAGCAAGTCTGATGCCAACAAAAATTTTAGCTTGTTTGGTCTTATGAATAGAACCTGTACTGCTGGAATGGGTAAGCGGCTACTGCACATGTGGCTGAAACAGCCTTTACTAGATGTGMGTGAGATAAATGCCAGGTTGGATTTGGTACAAGCATTTGTGGATGATACTGCACTGCGCCAAGATTTGAGGCAACATCTTAAAAGGATATCTGATATTGAGCGATTAGTACGGAACCTTGAAAAAAGAAGAGCTGGATTGGTGCATATTGTAAAACTTTATCAGGTGCWTCTATTTTCTGGGACCTTCTTGTTGTTTTCTTTTTATTTTTAATATGTCTTCAAATAATTCGTTTGTCTTTGGACCCAGATATTTTAGTAGTTTGATAATTTATCTCTAATAATAGTTTACGCACACCGTTATCTCAGAACAGAAAAGTWAATTCTAATTGCTTAGATTATCATAGGCATGTTTTATGAGTTCACATAGTTGGTTATGTCTTCCTCCACATGCAGTCAAGCATTCGGCTGCCATATATTCAAACTGCTTTGGAACGATACGATGGGCAATTTGCAGTACTGATAAAGGAAAGGTATCTGGATCCACTTGAGAATTGGACTGATGCTGATCACTTGAATAAGTTCATTGATCTTGTTGAAGCCTCTGTTGATCTTGATCAACTTGAAAATGGAGAATACATGATTTCACCTGGCTATGATTCAAATTTGTCCGCCCTGAGGAATGAGCAAGAGTCACTGGAAAGGCAGATACATAATTTGCACAAACAAACTGCTAATGATCTTGATCTAGCTATTGATAAAGCTCTTAAGCTAGACAAAGGCACACAATTTGGGCATGCCTTTAGGATTACAAAGAAGGAAGAGCCTAAAGTGAGGAAGAAGCTCAATACCCATTTTATTGTTCTTGAAACTCGAAAGGATGGGGTGAAATTTACAAACTCAAAACTCAAGAAACTGGGGGATCAGTACCAAAAGATACTGGAGGAGTATAAGAACTGCCAGAAGGAACTCGTAACCAGAGTTGTTCAAACTGSTGCTACATTCTCGGAGGTATGCATGCATCCTTTTCCCTTTTATATTTTCCTGTTACTACCTGTATTCATTAAGTTATCCTTGTAGGTGTTTGAGGGTGTGGCTAGCTTGCTTTCTGAGTTGGATGTCTTGCTTAGTTTTGCAGACTTGGCCACCAGTTCTCCCACTCTCTATACAAGACCAGAGATCACCCCACCAGTAATAATTCACTAGTTGTACATGGTTTTAACGAGGATGGTAAATACTTTCTTTCTTTATAGCAAACATTATGCTTAATTTCTGGTTTACCCAAACAGGATGTTGGAGATATTGTATTAGAAGGTAGTAGACATCCTTGTGTGGAGGCTCAAGACTGGGTGAATTTCATACCTAACGACTGCAAACTGGTGAGCTGTTGCAATCTAATTTTATTTCTTTCCCCCAGATTCTTTTTGCTCAAGTGAATGGTTACCCTTTTACTTTGGTCTTTCCAGGTTAGGGGAAAGAGTTGGTTCCAGATTATTACAGGGCCTAACATGGGTGGGAAATCCACATTCATACGACAGGTGCAATTTCGCTATGTCCCCAAGTAACCCAAAATTTGTGATAACATTGTAATCTGTTGAATCATAGCGGTCTTTTCTTCACASTTGCTAGTTGTGTATGCATGTCAGAGTGGATATTTATGGATATATTAWTGGCATTAGTGTTCAGATTTCCTAATAACTTGTGCTATTATTTGAATTTTGGTAATTTAACTRGAAAATCTGAAGTTACATCTCTTCTTGATAGAGGWGGAGAATGGAAACTATATGATGTGAGTACCTCGCATATCATGATATAAGGATATTTTGCTCAATTGAGTTGCAGTACATGTCGCCTTCTCTGGCAACTCCTCCTTGTCGGTTTATTCCAACAAAGCAGATATGTCAATAACTGTTTAATGGACTTGCATGAAAGTTAATAAATCTTTATAAACTATAATTGGTAACCTTTCCAAGTCATTTCTGTGTGAAAAGGCTCTGCAATGTTACACACAATTAGAAGAAGGAAATTGAAGATGAAAAAAGAATATGTTCTCTGTGTAAGTACAACTTTTCGCGTTGAAATTTATGCTGCTTTATGACACTCTTTGATAGTATTAAATAAAGTGCTCCTAATAAAATTTGTTTATATATTTAGATTGTTAATAAATTGAAATTGCATGATAACCATGATATTGACCCCTAAGTTCAACAAAGAAAAATAATGAATATGGTGTCCAAATATGCTTCATCTAATTTCGATATCATCTCCCTGTTTATACATGCAGATTGGTGTTAACATCCTAATGGCGCAAGTTGGTTCATTTGTTCCTTGTGACAAAGCTACCATTTCTGTTCGTGATTGTATTTTTGCTCGTGTAGGTGCTGGGGACTGTCAGGTGAGTTGTTTTGGTCTTTTCATCCCCTCCCCCCTCGCAGGGAAATTGAAGAACAGTTCCGCTACRATAAGTTGATTCCACTTGTATAAAATGGAGAAGTAAAGAAACTCATATTTTTCTCTCAAGCATCCAGTAAATTAATCTCTGTTACAAATTTTGGTTTAGCCTAAAGAAATATTTGGGGGAATGTTCAACCTGTGGTTTGGTATGTTCTTTATTACTAATCTTATTCTTCTTTTTGTCTTTGCTTCTGTTGTTTTTTCATTAASGCAGTCTAATCTTAATTTACTGTTTTAGAAGGAGAAAAACACAAGGGAAATTGAGAACACCAATATGTTATCTATTATTTGTTAGGTGAAATAAGAAAATGAGAATGCTAATAAGTAATGTTCAGTTTCATGATTTCATTTTCTTGTTCTTGGCTTTTACACGTTAACAGCTACGAGGAGTTTCCACTTTTATGCAAGAGATGCTTGAGACTGCATCAATTTTAAAAGGAGCAACTGATAAGTCTTTGGTAATTATTGATGAGTTGGGACGGGGAACATCAACTTATGATGGATTTGGTTAGTTTCATTTGCAATCTATTTCATCTAAGTTCTTCCCTTTTTACCTGTGATGGGTTTTGTTTGCTTCCTTTGTATTTGTTTGCAATTATTTTCTTCTATAGTAAATGCTAGTTGAGTTAATGTTCCAACGAATTGTTAAATCCCCTAGCCAATCTTGTAAGTTCATAACTTTCTTTYGGTGCAATAATCAGGTTTAGCTTGGGCTATCTGTGAACACATAATTGAAGTCATAAAAGCACCTACCTTGTTTGCAACACACTTTCACGAGCTGACTGCTTTAGCTCATGGTGAGAGTGATGATATATCAAAGAGAATTTCTGCTGTAGCTAATTATCATGTCAGTGCACACATTGATTCAGCAAGTCGCAAGCTGACCATGCTCTACAAGGTGGTTTTCTTATCTTCCACTTCTCCTGTTATAATCAGATACAAGTAATACTATTGTCATCCAAGTTCTTTGGAAAGATAAAATGGTTTCAAAGTTTTACGTTATCTACGGATGATTCTTAAACCTGAAACTTTGTGATATATGTCTGTTGCTGGCTAAGACATTTGATATATTTCCCTCTGGCAAACCAGTCTGTTTATTAGTCGACCCTGATATTTCCAGGTTAAACCTGGGGCCTGCGATCAGAGTTTTGGCATTCATGTTGCAGAATTTGCAAACTTTCCGGAAAGTGTTGTCATGCTTGCCAGGGAAAAGGCTGCTGAATTGGAAGACTTCTCACCTAAAGCTGTTATTGATGATGACAAAGAGGTATTTTGGTTTGCTGTTAAAATRTCTAATTGTCAATCATCTAACTGGACTAGTTTTTCTTCTTTGTCAATCCTGAAAGAAGGATGGCATATTTGATGTATGAATGTGTATGCATCAATTGCATATTAATTAGCAGTTGTAGTTTTAACTCAGGATTTAGGTTGTTAAGAAAGCAATTTACCATTTATTAGAACAGAGCATATGATGTCTATTGCATTTTAATGTGCTCTTTTTGTATAAAGCTACAGAACAATAGACTGCAGAAAAAGTTCATTTAGTTTATTTCAGATTTTACTTACAGAACATAATCTCCAGAGAAAGTTGATATAATTATATACCTGGCGTAGATTTTTAGAAGTGATTACTTTAGGTATTCGRGTGTTTTACATATTATTTGCCTACTCTTTCTATAATAATAATCTGGTTATGAGAAAGGATGGATGTTTTTAACTGTTTTCCTTTTTCTCCTATCAACATGAGAGAAATATTTGATGATCATCCTGCTTGTGCACTGATGTTACTTCGCAGTGCAGTTCTAAGTTCATGTCTTGGTTTATGATATATTAGTAGCAGATAGGGCGCATATAATGGTCATRTGCTGTGATGTCTCTTTAAGAATTTTATCTGAGATGGTGATATGATTGATAGGTATCARCTAAGCGGAAGAGGGAGTTTGATCAAGATGACATGTCTAGAGGTGCTGCCCGAGCTCGTAAATTCTTAAAAGATTTCTCAGAACTGCCACTAGACTCAATGGACTTGAATCAGGCTCTGGAACACGTCAACAAGTTGAGAAATGAATTGGAGAAGGATGCAGTAAACTGCCAGTGGCTCCAGCAGTTCTTTTGATTTCGTGATCAGACAATCCTTGGCACAGTTCCAGACTTCTATTTAAGCTCAACTGTTCCCAGGTCATCTAGCTCTGCACTTTGCTTCTACTCGAGCTATAAGTCTCGCAATGCAAATGATGGATGATCATGAAGGACATTTGGGATATAATCATTGCCTACATATCTTCTTAGTGAGTGTCGAGTTCTGTATGCTGAAAGCAGGTGTGCCTTCTGTACATATAACTTATGTCGAAAATGACACTAGGTTTTATCTAGGATATTAAGATTTGCCCTTCTGTATGTTTAGCGCTTCTGTTTTGCTCTTTCATGGTCTCTGGCTGGAACATCAAAATGTAGGGATTTTCCCGATGCCTGAGATTGCCCAGACATTTACTTGAAGTCATGAAYGTGTAAATGCAAGGGGTCTTTATGTTCATATTTCCTGTACATTACAACAATGCTTACCAGTTCTAGGGTGGAAGAATGGGAAGCGAAGCATGACCCCTTTTATGAAAGGAAGTCCTTTATTTTTSTTTCTGGCCAAAATAATGGGAAGGCAGGTACACTATTTCGCGCTCACTGCTCTTATTGACACTATCCTATAATATGGCAGACTCTAATTTCTTTGAATTTTGGTGTTTATTGCGTGCTTACCCGTGATTCTGCTGAGGACCTATATGAAAATCAAGATTTGCTTCCACTTTCTTTTTGGTTTTTTCCTCCTTTTTATTATTTTCTTTTCAAGTTCGCCAAATGCATGAAAGTTCTATATTGAAACAGACCTTAGAAGAGTGAAGGCACTTTAAGTTCTTTTGGCCATAAAATAATATTATTGAACATAAAATGAATGTTTAATTAAAGAAAAATGAAATTCAAGAACATGGCTAATGCATTATGTCAAGGTCTTTTAAAAAAACACTAATATAAAATTAGTTTAACATTCAAGTATTATCTTTAATTGATCAGTTAGAATGTTATGTAAATTTTCGGAAATTAGATAGTGAATTTGATATTGTTTCCATAGAATATCAGATATCAAATTATGTATCCCTCAAAAGTACAGGGAAATGCTCAACATTCTAATTTTCTCCTATTGATATCTTTTTCTAATTATATATTTCAATAATGGCTGATTCCTTAAAGAGTATGTATAATTAAACATTCTTTTTGATATAAAATATGATTGAACCAAAAACATATAACCTAATCATCTATCTTATTATTGGTACATTGAAAGTGATTAGAATGACAAAATTCCCAATTCAACCCTACCCGGGCCCCTCGTGGGACCCAAGTCAACAGAAATAGTTGCAACCGTCAATTAATTAATGCAGATTGGTATGGTAAATCCGGTTGCATAGAATGCTCCAATTCAGAAAGGTACTTCCCAACATGAGGACAATCAAATTGATAATCTAAAGAAAGATATTTGGAAAATATCATGTGATTGGACCTTTTGGTCCTCTATTGCTTTCCCTGGATAAGTGTCAGTCATATCTGTCTTTGAATTAAAAAAACCACCGCAAAATTCATCTCATTAATGGCTTATCATTAGTTAAATATCTCGTGAAAATATCTTCTGAGAAGTAGAATTCACGTGCACCATTCGAAAATATTTATTCTTCTTAAATGGTTCCTAAGCAAAATTACTATATTTTGATTTCAGACGATGTTGATGTCTATCGTGAGATTTTAAAGTCATTGTTGCATATAATAGATAAACAAACAAAAGTCTAGATAAGAGAAAGTGATGGGCAAATTAGCAGCTTAAAGCTTCAAAATTTTAAGGTATCTATTTTTTTTTTTTCCCTTCTAGTTGTAGCAGGTGAGATTTTCATTTTACAAGCTTAATTCGAGCTAGATTTGGATCGTATTCAAATTCAATTACGTCACTATCTAATTAATATAGAAAATAATGCATGAAAGGAAATATACTAGAAGATTTAAAGGCTTTCTTGCATATAAAAAACTAAATTTCCTTCTTTAATCATAATATTCTTTGTAATATAAGAACTAAATTTTAAATTACGATTAAACATTTACTTATTCAACTTTAACTCGATAATCATATTATTACTTTTTTTCTATTAAAAATATAAAAAATATGATAAACTTTTAGATGGTATCTCCATGAGTTATGAATCATTATTTCCTTTTTAATTTACATATTTTCAATATCATTTTAAAGAAATATAAGGCTTCTTAATTAATTCTTCTTTAATAGTAAATAATAAAACTTAAATAGCTACTAAATAATCTCTCACAATCTTAAAAATCTTATAAAGTCCCATATTAATAGTTTATGGAGAATTATTCCGAACGTATATATGGGGTGAACAAAATTCGGCCTTAAAACTATGGGGATGTTAGTGTAATTTCAAGAAATAACAATTAAGCTTTCATAATTAATAACAAAATTCCCGAAATAGAAAAAATAAMATAAAAATGTTGTGGAGGCTAAAGTAACTAAAGGTTGAGGAAATTAAGGATGACGACGAAACTCATTGATAAGCAGTCTACAGAGGTAAAAGTAAAAAGAAGAAAATTACTTTCTTATTTCGTCGTTTTATATGATTGTGACMAAAAACAGCTATTTTTGTTTGGATATAATTTATGGGACAGGGCTATTCTCGTCCACCACCCTTCTGTATCCAGCTGGCGCCGGTTGTTTTCAGATTAATATGCAGTTGGGGAATGCTACCCCAAAACTACCCTTAAAATTYTTTTACTCTTTCCACCCCGGTATAAATGTGGAAAGAATCCAACTTGTCCCAAAGGTAACCCAACCAATCACCTTGCCAAAGCAGCCCGACTATTGGCTACTTCTTTTATTTTCTTGCCTGTCACGTAATTGAGATATTCCTTTTTCAAAATTGATTTTTTAAAAATGATTAATAAATACGTTTTTTTATAAATATTGTTTTCATCTAAATCTGCCCAACTAATCTACTAATCTTTATAACTTAATTTATATGAATTTTAATAAATATTTTCCCATCACATTCCTTTTTATTAATAAATACGAGAGATTAGGTTAATATATTCTAATTATATCAAGTAGAAATAAGACATATAATTCGAACGAAATAGTGCACATAGATGTTTTAAAATTAAGAATTTGATTCGGATAATTTAATTGAGTTACTTAGTTAATTCTTGATATATTTTTTATCGATACTATTGAAGCTTAATAAGTTCAAGAAGAATAATATGAATCAGACCAATAAATATTTCTAATTAATTAAATTAATACTTAATCTTATTTAATACTATATATTGTATATAATATCCTTGAAAATAAAGTCAGCTGACATTGCAGGCAGGGCTAAGAAGTAGGAACAAATAGTGCAAAAAAGGACGAAGGAAATAAAGATCTGTTGAGTAAATCCAGCTTTATTGATCATCTTCTTTCGTCTTCCCATCCCTCTTTAAACCCTTCAAATCTCTTTTGTCTGTCTGCTAATTATTCAAATATTCAAATCCCTTTTTTTTTTTTTTTTTATCTCTCTACAAGTCTTCGTGTATTTAGATAAGAGTAAATAAAAACTATTTCACTGTGTGTCTGCGTGAAAGGGTGAGGAAGAAGAACACGGAAGGATGAACGCGAGCTGGCGTAGAGTGGGGAAAGCGTTACAGGCACTTACTGCCCACGGCTTGCTCCTCTGCTTCACTCTATTGCTCGTTCTCAAGCTTGATCACGTTGTCTTCTATTCTTGGTGGTTCGTCTTCTTATTTTATTTAATTTTGGTTTTCTACTTTTTTTCTTTTTGATTTTGTCTCAATATATGTCATTTGTTTAGGAAGATGTGATTTTTCAAAGAAAGTTTACTGTAACGTATTTTTATGGTTGTTTAATGTTTTAAGCGTGGTTGAGCTTTTGATTAGATGCTAATATTGTACTAGTTATGAGTAAATTATAAGAATTGGCTTAGCTAATCAATGGGGTTGGGATGATAGAATTGGGGGGAAAAAAAAGTTTTAATCTTTGCGTTACTTTTTTGATTTGTGCTCGTGAAGTTTCATAAAGTTGTGGTCTTTATATGTGGGTTTACTCTGTGAGCGCATGCAAGGAAGCTGTTCAATTTGGATTATGGGCGCGGTGGTGTCCTTATATGGGCAAAGAATTCTGAAGTGCTCTTTTGGTTATCAAATTTTTTCAAAAGTAATTCAGAACGTCTATTCTCAGAGCCATAAGTAATTTATGTTTAAGGAAGAAGCATTATGCTTTGAGATAAAAACAAAAGAGCTCTTTTTCATGTGTATACTGGGGAAGTCTCCGCAGTATTTGTGCAGTGCATGTTTTTTGTGAACTTTTGTAAGGCTCTTGGAATAACATTTTCATTTATTGACCTACATTATGAGAGTACATTGAAGTTTGGGCATTCAAGAGCACTCTGGGAATTACTTGTCTCATTGAGCCAAAACTTCTGTCTGTCCACATAAACATAGGAATGCATCTCTTATTAGAACTTGAAATGATGACTGCGGAGAGGCTTAATTACTTCAATTACGACATCAGCTCTTTGAAAATCTGTCTTGGTGGTAGATTGTGAAAATGCTTTGGATTCTTCTGTAATTGGCTGCTGTTCGTCATGCAATTTAACATTAATTTCTGACTTTACCAATAACTTCAGCTTTTGAGTTATAAGCATCTCCCTTTGCTGTATGGCACTAGACTGTATTTGTTTAGAGCATTTACATGGACWAATCCATCACCAGCTTTTRCTCTAATTAATGCCAGAACAAATGTCTAGCAATGAACTTAAATTCTTTCTCCAYGTGCATTCTCTGTAAACTGCAGGGTTATTTTCTTTCCTCTATGGCTGTTTCATGCAGTCGTTGCCCGGGGAAGATTTTCTTTGCCTGCACCTTCAGTTCCCCATGATCGTCATGTAYGGATTTGTGCTTTCCAATTACTTTGTTAYTTGTGTTTCAATCAGAGAAAAGAAGTCTGTTAGGATAAGCACTATTTGTCAGGTGACACAATTTTGTTTTGTGCATAGTGGGCCCCTTGTCATGCTGTGGTTGCAACACCGCTGGTTATCGCTTTTGAACTGCTTCTCTGTATATATCTCGAGAGCAAATATGGTAAGGAAATGAAATTCGAGTACTCTCAAGTATAGGAAAAATATCTTGTTGGAATCATGTTCGATCAGGTAGTTCCACATTTGACCACATCATATCATTTTTATTAACCATTTGTAGAGGTATAACTGCAATATTCATTCAAAAATGGGAAAAATCATCATTGGTAAAAACTGTGTTCAAATCTGTCAAAGTGTAATAACAGGGGATACATGCTTATTTGTTTCTATGACTCTTTGATTTATAAGACATCTTAGACATCCAAAATTTAGCACCAGACATGTAATTGTGGACAGAGCCAATGGTATTTTACCGATTGATAAGCTAATACAGAAAATGGGAAAAATCAGCATTGGTGAAAACTGTGTTCAAATCTGTCAAAGTGTAATAACAGGGGATACATGCTTATCTGTTTCTATGACTCTTTGATTTATAAGACGTCCTAGACATCCAAAATTTAGCACCAGAAATGTAATTGTGGACAGAGCCAATGGTATTTTACCGATTGATAAGCTAATACAGAGTTTTACTTGACACGTTCTATTCTTGTGATAATGATTGTTGCCAGTTTTGGGCCTAATTAATGTTAATGTTGAGCAGGCACTGGTTCTGCAGCTGTGAACTTAAAAATTGTCTTCCTTCCCCTGTTAGCATTTCAAGTACTGATCCTTGTTGACAACTTCAGGTATAAAACTCACACATTATTTACCTTCTTGAGATTTTTGGCTGTGAACTTAGATGTATTTATCATTTGCCTGCTAACCTGTGTGGCATCACTTTTGAGTTTTTGGAATCCTATCGTTTTGGAGAATYGATTATCCTAGTATGATTTGGGACACAACTCAACTGAATTTCTCCATTTTATTGGCACTCAGCATCTGTAGAATAACAAGCTAATGGAACTCTGGACATTTCAATATGAAACAAATTGTTAATTAATTTAGTTTATTCTAGGGCAGAACAGATCTTGAAAGGTATTGAGTCTTAGGATGCTAATCTTGGACACTTTTCAAAATATAATTTATCTAGATCTGATGGGATCTCTTTTTAATCTGGTTACTTGTTCTGCCCAATTCAGACTATATATTTCTTTATAAAGTTTACTTAGAAATTCTTGTTCCATCAAATGGATCCTTCACTTTGCATTAGTGAAAAGAATTCAATGATATTAGAGGTGAAATAGTTATGGCATAAGCTGAGGACTGCTCTCCTTTATAAGAAATCAGAGCTGTTGTCATAATACTGCCACTGCATTTGTGGGATAGGATTTTCTTCTTTTTGTTTGGAGTGGGCTTAGGGGCAGAGGAGGGAGCTTATCGACAAGTCCTGTATTTTCATCTACTGAGAAAAACTCGTGGGGTTGACCTTGTTCCATACTGCACCTTCTGACATGTAAGGTTGGCCTGCAGCCTTTTGTCAAGTCATTTTTGCCTGAAGACTCTCCTATTCCTCTAATGCGTGAAGAAAAGGCTTTAGATATACATTTAAGTTTTTTCTCTGAAGGTATTGCTAAAGAAAAGATGTAATGATTTCTGGAGTATGACAAGATTTGTTGAATATATCTTCATTAGGTAAGTTGTCATAAAAACCTTTGGATTGAAGTATTTCAATTTGAGCAATACCATTAATTTGGAAACTAATGGAAACAGGGAAGAGTAAGAAAAGCTATGCACAATTTTCCTTTTTTTAAAAAAAAAATAATGAAGAAAATCAATATAAAATGGAGGTTGCGATATCCTACATGGTCAATCACAATGGAAATGATGATAAAATTTGAAGGTTGTTAAATTATTTTCTGTTTTCTCTTTGCCAATATAGAGATCAAGCCTTTTTCTTGATAAAAGCCAAAAAATTTTAAAAGAAAAAGAATTGAGAAAAATTAGATTCATTATCATTTTGCAATAWTCGGATTAATTGTTTTATATCATTGCACAGAATGTGTAAAGCTTTGTTACCTGGTGATGATGAAAGCCTGAGTGACGAGGCTATCTGGGAAACGCTTCCTGTAAGTTGATTGATTCAATAAATTGTTTTAGATCTGGTAATAGATTTATGAAGCAATGGAGATAGCTTGACTCAGCCTTTTTCTCATTAGCACTTCTGGGTTGCGATCTCTATGGTTTTCTTTCTTGCTGCTACAGTTTTCACCATGCTGAAGCTGTGTGGTAATTCTCATTCTCTCTCTTTCTCTCTCTCTCTCTCTCCCCCCCTCCCCCCATTCTTCTTTGATAGCAGGCTCCACAGATGTGCCCCACAAAAATCTGTGTCAATTTATTGAAAGAATCATTGCTATCCAGTTTGCCATTCAATTCTTATAAATTTATAATATTTGGTAGGATCAGGAGAACAAACACATTTGGATGGGAGTGCTTAGATTTTGGACATTTATGTGGGTGGACTGATATTTTTCTCTTCCTTTTTAGAAATTTAATTCTTGGTTCAAATTGTAGGTGATGTAGGTGCTTTAGGCTGGTGGGACTTATTCATAAACTTTGGGTACCGTCTCTATGCTTTAATTCTCTTATGTTTTTACTTTATTTGCTTTCATGATAGAACTCACAACTCCTAGTCTGTTCCTTTCTTTTACAGTATTGCAGAGTGCTTTGCATTTCTTGTTTGTACGAAGTGGTCCAATCCAATGATCCATAGAAATTCTCAAGTACGAGAAGCCAGTTCATCATCAAACACTATTAGATATCTTGACTGGAACAGTGGCTTAGTGGTGACCTCAGAGAATCATTCCCAGGATAGACTCTGCTGTCTCCAGGACCTTGGTGGCCACATTATGAAAATTCCAATTATTGTTTTCCAAGTTCTACTTTGTATGCACCTGGAGGTAGTTAAATGATTCTTTAGAATACCAATTAGATGAGACAATCTGCATTCTAAGGATTCTTTCCGATTAATTCATTGTTGCTTATCAATTTCCCAGGGTACACCTCCTGGTGCCAGACATATCCCAGTTCCTGTTCTTTTCTCTCCTATTTTCATATTGCAAGGATCCGGTCTCTTGTTTGCCATATCTAGATTGGTTGAGAAAATTGTTCTTCTGTTGCGAAGTGGAGATAGCACTGGCGGATATTTCACTTTTTCTTCAAGAGTTCGTGACTTATTTAGTTTCTTGCACCATGGCTCCAGGTACCCTAGTCATGCCCACAATGAGTTCTTATACAAGTGTATAATGTAAAGAAGACAGGAATAAGACTTAATTGGTCCAAAAAGGAACAAGACTTGAATGCTAGCTTCAAATTTAGCATCATCATGCTCTGATTCTCATTGTGTATTTTGACAATTTATACAAGCAGGCTTCTTGGTTGGTGGTCTATTGATGAAGCAAGTCGTGAAGAGCAGGCCCGTCTATTCCATGATGGGGCTTCTGGGTGAGAATTGTTAAATCTTCACTTCGTATGACCAGGCTCTGGAATAGTTTGTTTAGGGTTATGTGATGAGAAGAATTCTGAGGAGCTTAGATAAATAGGAATTCTACGTTTGAACTTCAATTTAAATGGAAAGCTCCAAAAGCCAAATGATGTCCGACTGTTGACTTGCATGAGGTTTTCAGTTGACCCTGGCATCCACTTATAAGAAAACATGGTTGAATACATAAGAACCTCACTCCATCGTCTGTTGCAAGCAAAAGCAAAAATGTGAAGCATGTAGGTCTTAGTTTCTTCCTCTACAGCATCTATTTTTCCTCTATGTTCAGGTTGTTTCATTTCTATAACCTTTAAATGCCTTATGGTATAGTTTTGGCATGATAGAAGTTAAACCATCAATGGAGTTTTCTCATCAATGTGCATTAAACTCATCCAGTTTGATTAATCTAGAAGACAAAGTGAAAATGCTTCTTAAATATATACATATATTGGTTATGCATTTTTCCTGGAGAAATGGTTTAAAGTAGTACAGCATATATATATTGATTGTTATTTGTTGATTTTGAATGTTACAGATATAACACCTTCTGTGGTTATCCACCTGAGATAGTAAAAAAGATGCCCAAGAAGGATCTTGCTGAGGAGGTTTGGTCACCTTATTATGTGCTTACTAATGTCATTATTGTAACTTCTTGTTAAATGTTGTGTTAACCAACTATGTTCTGGTTTTTGTTCACACACAAACTGCACAAATTAAACTTCTTCTTTGTCAACTCCTGATATAGGATTATGTCTCAGGTTTGGAGACTTCAAGCAGCTCTTGGTGAACAAACAGAAATAACAAAGTTCAGCCAGCAGGAGTACGAAAGATTACAGAATGTAAAATTCTTTATCTGGCTGATTTGTATTGAAACTACATGATATGAATTATATCTCATGTCGGTAGAAGAAATATCTTGTACTGGTAAAACACTATTGAGTCATCCCCTTATTGCCCAACGTCAAGAGGAAATACCAAACAGGGGTATTCTCTGTTATCCACGTCATTCTCTTAGCAGAGGATGTGTCTTAACTCTCGAGACTCTCCAATTAAGCAAACACGTGACATTTCTTAATAATTTTCTTAAATAGTAAATTTGAGATTTCATGAAATGGTAAGAGTGCTTAGTTCTGTTGCTTTGCTGAAGTTGTTCTGATCAAGCTGTTGTTTATCAATCTTCCTCAGGAAAAAGTTCTTTGCAGGGTTTGCTTTGAAGGAGAGATAAGCATAGTTCTCCTTCCTTGTAGGCATCGCATCCTTTGCAGGTACTTTAAACTCCTTCTCTGTGTGTGTGTGTGTGTGTGTGATTCTCATTCTTCTGTAATTTGGTGCAGCGCCTGCTGTGAAAAATGTAAGAAATGCCCTATTTGCCGTGTCTCAATTGAGGAGCGTTTACCCGTATATGATGTATAGTCAGTCATTCACCAGCTCAAAATTCGTACAAGTATCGAGTTTTGAAAGTAGATAGACACGCAGAAAATACTACAGGTTTCCCCCAAGTTTGGCAAGACCTGGTCTTGCTGTTGTGGACTAACAGAAAGGAGCTTGGGCATTTGATGAAGATTGCGGTGACTATTACAATACTGTGATCTGTTATTTTGTTTCCATGTAAATATTTATCTTTCTTTCAGGAAGCCTGCTGTAATTATAATCAGGAAGGACATTTGTGTTAGAATTTTGTATTCATGGTCTAACATGGTAGAGATTGTGTAAGAGAATGTGGTAAAGTTTGGCTAATCTATCAAGGCTTGGCATCCATATCKACATTTGCAGAATAGAACAACTAAAGTACCCTTTTTTATGGGATTTTTGTTCTTTTCTCCCCATGACGTGAAACTGGTTACACTGCTTGACTTAACAAGAGGTTTAATCTAACTGCGGCTCATTTAGTACATATATTAATATCTTCTTGTTACATTAATAATAATATAATGTATTTATGTATTATTGTGAGAGTTAACTAAGTTTAATGGGAGAGGGATTTTGGAAATTAATTATATATATACACRTTATATTATAATTGATATCACTTGTTAGGATCTGATATCACTTGTTAGAGAAGGAACAAAAAATAATAATAAACACGAAATTAACTAATATATAGATTTACCTGAAAAATCCTAAAATAGGAAAAAAAATCTACTATAACAAAAGTTAGAGAGATTCCATTAATGAAAAGTCAATGATCCACCTACAAGAGGAGTGTACACTGTGAAAACCACAACCTCACATGTGTCTGACCTTTCACAAAATCTAGTAAGGACCTTACCCCTTTGAGACTCCAAGTACTATCAGAGGAGATCACATTATTTTTACTCTCAGTCCTCAATCCTAATCCCTTACAATAATATATATGTGCAATTAGAAGAAATAAAAATTTATTCTAATTAAAAGTTATCTAATCTTAATTGAAAGCAATTTACCTAATTTTAATTAGGAAACAAGTTATCTAATATAATTAAGTAACATAAAACATAACCTGACTTAGATTATATCTACGAGTTGCATTAGGAACTTTTTGAATCRAATCAAATAAAATTCGGATCACCAAATCCTAATAATAATGATAAATGATGACACATCAAATTTTCATACTCCTTTAGCATAGGTACAAGTGAATAACATAAGCAAATCAGTTTCCTCCTCTCTTTCGCATAACGAACATATCACATTCTCCACAAACAATCTCTTCATTAAGTTGGCTCGAACAGGTAGTATTCCTTGGCAGATTCTTCTGAGCTAGAACTTTCACCTTCGGCGGCACTTTTATTTTTCAAATTTGTGCCAAAAGAGATGACCCCTCATCATTAATGGAGGATTGGCCAAGTGACATAATTTGGCTCCTCACCAAGAAAGCATTTGCATCCTACATAAGCCCATTTGCCAGTGAACACACCTGATGGTTCCTAGTGTCAACTCACTCCATCATTACGTGGATGCCCTGGTAATGGAATTTTTTGGACTACTTCAACATCCCATGGTATCAATAGAGCCTCAGGCACACCAACATTCCATCTCTGGGGATTTGGGGTTATAAGATTGGCTACTTTAAGGTCTTGAGGCAGAAATAAATTTGGTGAAACAATCCTAAAATCAAATGGGGTTTGAAGCCAAGGTTGTTTCCATATTTTGATTTTCTCACCATCCTCCACCCTCCAACGAATTCCTTGTGCTAATAGGCCCCTCTCTTTCCAAATCTCGTGTCACACATAAGATGATCCTTCTTCAAGTTTCTCCTGCAGCCTGTAGAAATTCGATCTTGAAATAATACTCAGGCTTTAAAGCTCTACTCAGTAGAGATTTTGGATTGTAAAGCAACCTTCAATCTTGCTTTGTCAAAAGAGCAAAGTTAAAGGTTTCTATGTTTCTAAAATCCATCCCCCACTCTCCTTTGGCATACATGATTTACTCCACCTCCTCCAACAAATTCCCTTTGCTACCTTATCCCTATCCCACCAAAAATTCCGAAGCAAGACTGTTATTTCGTCACATAATTTCAAAGATATTAGAAAACACGACTAACATATGTCGAAATTGCTTAAAGAATGGCTTTTATGAGAATTTCTTTGGCAGCTCGAGACAACAGTTTCTTCTTCAATCCTTGAGTCTTTTCCACACCCTACCTTAATGTTAGAGAATATCTCTTTTTTAGTTCACCCAAGTACAGAAGCCCAAATATCTACCACCCCCAATAGACCCCATTACCCCAATTACCCTACATATGTCAGCTTTAAGCAGCTCTATAGGTTTTCAGATTCGAACAAAATAGAAGATTTCAAAAGGTTAATCACCTACCAGCAACTGATTCATAAAAATTAAGGATCAGTTTAGTATTTAGTGCATTCTTCTTAGAATCCTACGTGAGAAGGAGGCTATCATCCGCAAACAAGAGATATGTAAGAATTAGACACCACTCCTACCATTTGTCTACCACAAAATTTTGCCCTATCTCAAGCCTTTGATCAGGAGCGTCGAAAACCCTACTGAACAAATCAAACAAACAGTAGAGCGAGAGAGA
Organism: Rhazya stricta; assembly: GCA_001752375.1. Classification (NCBI taxonomy): domain Eukaryota; kingdom Viridiplantae; phylum Streptophyta; class Magnoliopsida; order Gentianales; family Apocynaceae; genus Rhazya; species Rhazya stricta. The sequence continues at coordinate 3,172,340 of MEJB01000012.1, read as the reverse complement.
GGATTACCTTGGTGAATGCCCATGCTATGTCTAGATGTGGTGGTAATATACCATTAACCAAAGCCCCAAAACTAACTGATTTAACATACCGCCACCCGAAGGTAAGCTTTACTCATATCTAACCTCATGACCATATTCAAAATTCCTCCTTTACCTTTTTTCGAACTAGTGAAAAGCCTTGCATGCAATAATCAAATTATCAATTATTAGCCTATCTTCCTATCTTTAACGAAGACACTAAGGTTTTTCCTTAATCATGATTGGTAGGACACTTTTTAGTCTGTTTGCAATCGATTTTCACGCAAACTGATCAGGCAATATTCAACAAAGGACATCAATATTAAACAACCTCCACGGGGTTCTTTGTTTTGGGTATTAGGACAAAGAAGTTTGGATTATATCATCCATATCTCTGTTGGAACTAAGAATTGTAAGTGACATCTTGGTCACATTCCCACCAACCATACTCCAGTATTTCTGATAAAAGGTAACATGTATCCCGTCAGGCCCGGAGCCTTAGTCGGTGCATGTCCTTTAAAGCTTGGCTTCCCTCCATAGCAGTGAATTTTTTATCTAGGAATTCCACCTGCGATGCATCTCTTTCTCTGTTACTATATCCCCTAAAGAAGGGGGGTTTTAGACCCAAGTGATCTCCTTTTTTGATTGATATTCACAACTAACCTGCTTTTTGGGGGAGTTTTCCTTTACATGAAGATGCCTCTCCAAGTGACGTCATAGCCGAACCATGGATTTCCTGATGAAATTTAAGGCGTCAGTGTAAGGGGCGTCTTCATTTAGCCTAAAGCGCCCCTTTCATTAGTGCTTTAAGAGGAAGACTCCCCTTAGAGGGGCATTGTACGCCAAATGTTTAATTTTAGCTGAAGACACTCCTTGAAGGGACGTTATACTCCAACACATTTTTTAAGCTGAAGACGCCCCTCGAAGGGGCATTTTACACCAGCATACTTCCCCTGTTCTCACTTGATTTTAAATATAACCTATAATAATTCCTACAAAATGTTGAAACCTAAAAAGAAGGAAAAATATTTATAACATTGCTTTCATTCAAAAAATACCAATTCATATTCACTTGAAACATTCATAACATCTAGAAAATACTATCGAACAACATAATAATGTCCAAAACATACGAATATTTGTAACAAAATCATAAAAGAAACATATCCATAAAAATGACTTCAATGGTCACAATATAAGTAATACTTATGCAATGGAATAAAAAATAATCATGTTCAATACAACCAAATACAAACTAAGTGTTTGATTCATCCTCATGATGACCCGAGCAATTTCTTCTATTATGACCAGCTCTATGACAATTCTCACATTTTCGAGAAAAATCAGGATGTCGATAATTTGCATCACTTCTAATTCTCACGCTTTGAAGATGACCCCTTGAATTTCCCTTTATATTCAGCTTGTAATGAATAAGGTTGAATGGAGGCGGTCTCCACAAAAAATCATGTGAAATCGGGTAGAAATTTCCAACATATGCTTTTCGATAACATTCCTTAGAATACACTTCATGAACAAACTCATTCGCTTGCCAACCACGGTGATGGCACACAGCAAAAGCATGAGAACATGAAATCCTAAATACAGACCACTTATGGCAATTGCACCATGTTTTACTCATCTTGACAGCGTATATTTTGTTACCCCTTCCATCTCCTCTAGATATAGACTTTCCACTGAACAAGCCAAGTTGAGAATTATATTGTACCACCGTATGTGTACAGAATTTATTTTCATTGTAAGAAAATTTTCTCCATATCCTAGGGGCAAAAGGATGTCAATTATGAGGCGCTTGTTCAAGGTGATCTGTCAGTTTTACCATTGTCAATTCCACCAATGCTTTAAGCGGCAAAGAACGTCCTTTCTTCATAACATTGTCCAATCATTCAGACAAGTTAGTTGTCAAGCATCCATACCGGTGTCCATCGCATATGCAAGTGTTCACATTTCAAGATCAATTGCATTCAACCAATCAAATGCAGCTTGACTCCGACGCTTAATCTCATCCATTATTGCACTGGACTTCACTTGATTAGGCTCTGCGCCTGCACTGTACATAAGATTAGACAAGTCTTTATTCTTAAATTTGACATTGAAATTAGCTTTGATGTGATGCAAACAATATCTATATACTGCTAATGGTGGTTGCCACTTTCTCATTTGGTGCATTGCTTGAAATATTCCCTTGTGACGGTCTGAAATCAAATAAACATGTCTCTGTCCACCCACACGATGTCTCAATAATAGCAAAAACCACCCCCAATTAGCAGATGATTCTTAAACTACAATTGCAAAGGCTAGGGGAAATACATGGTTATTCGCATCATATGTATTTAGCAATCAAAAAAACCCCATGATATGTACCTCTAAAAAATATGCCATCCACAGAAATGACAGGTCGACAGTGTTCRAACCCGTCTATAGATGGGCGAAAAGACTAAAATAACCATTCAAATATTTTCATATCATCAGTGCTTCTCGGGTGGTGTTTCCATCTAATAATTGTTCCTTGATTAGAATTTTGCAAAGCCTATATATATGTCGAAAGAATTTGAAATGCTGTATCCCAATCTCCATAYACTATCTCTATGGCCAACTTTCAAGCATTCCATCCCTTCTTGTAAGAGTAACCATATCCGAACAACTTTTGGACTTCGACAATAACAACACTGATATGTACTTCTGGATTATCATGAGCAAGGTGGGTAATGTATGTAGCAATGAATGCAACCCATAAATGTGGATGGTTGTTGTTCACAGTTTGGACAAAACAAGTGTGTTCTCCATTGAAAACTGTCACCTCCCACTGACGATGAGTGCTCCTTGAAATGATATGAATATAACACGTACATGGATATTCGTTGATTGAATTTTTACATTTAACTGTCCACAATGATGTTGTACTTTTGAGATGACATACTCTCTACCTTGTTCAATGTGCCATTGACGAACTGCATGAACGACATCTTTCTTGTTATCAAATTTCATGTGAATCTGGAGGTTGGTGTTTGTTTCGAACTAATGATTAACCCTGAAATCACTATGACCAACTTTCGATTGCTCACTCGATCCCATATCCTGAAATGAACCGTATATTTCAAAAGCACTCCAAGTGTGAGATGCCTTACCTATGTTGGAAGTTGGATTTGAGGGAGTATTAGATGGTGGAATCTGCATAGTCAGTTCYTTGTCTTCCTCTGCCTCGTGGAATTCTCCAAATGATCAGAAACTGGGTATCCATCACAATCCGATGTGCCTTGTAATGCATCCATCGCAACTTCAGGCCTTACATTGGTTGGCTGACTTAAGACCAAGTTTACTAGCTCAATTACATGCTAGATTGCTAGATCACTAGGGAACACCTGTGTCAAAGGTGGGATGAACTGGTGATCTGAAGACATGTTTTCCTAGTCATACCCATAGATGCAGGTAATGTGTTGTTGCTTGTAGATGAATGGTATTGATCCCCGGACTACRGAAAAATAGGGACGTGTGTCGAAGTACTAGCGATTGGGTTTGGAAATRTGAAATCTTATCCAGCATTTACATTCCGTTCGTTGCCCATCAGCAATGATGTATACTCCCTCATGTTGGTCCATTGAATCGAAGGACCTACAATATTAGTTGTACTCATGTACTCCCTCATGTTGGCCCAATGAATCGAAGGACGTACAATATTAGTTGTACTTATGTATGAATTAAGTTATTGTAAGATAATTTGTAAACGTTAAATGACTACGTTAAAAATGTTTTAATACAATATTTACCTGTAACTGCTCGTTTGTGGTCCGGACAATCCGGAGTGTCATTATGAAATACAATGTTAGTTTGCACGTGTATATATGCTCCGAGTGACATCCACAAATTGTTTGGTAAGTTCCGAATGAAGTCCATGTCTTCATCATCATTTAATTCATAAATTTCCCATTGAACTTCCATTCCCGGTCCATACATAGTAGGTACTTTTAGATTCAATCTTAACCGTACCATATTTATGTCAGCTTTCGTATTGCACAAATTTTTCGCACCTATTCATCATGGATTATACATTGCCTAGTTGTCCAATGTTTTTTAACACCACCTTCAAAATACGRTCCTCATACATCATGCTTAATATCACAGTCCTAAMAAAGATTTAATTTTATATGAAATTCTTCCAACATTTCAAACCTTGAAATGGACAACACCTACATTGACGAACAAGATGAACGAAATTTACAAAAATATAAACTATATCAAACATAAGCATTAATTCCATGTAAATAAACTATATCCAGACATAAGCATTAATTTCGTGTAAATAAACCATATCGAAATATAAGCATTAGTTTTATTTAAATAAACTATATTGAAACATAAGCATTAATTTCATTTAAAAAAAACTATATCCCAACATAAGCATTAATTTCGTGTAGATAAACTATATCCAAACATATGAAATTAAGCAAATGTAGTTATACGGGTAAATAATATTTATGGGTGYTTTATGAAGGCCACAAAACRCAACCAAATCTAGTTAAAAATATAAGTATACAATGATATACTTACCGATTTTGTGATTTTTCCGTTGAAGATGTGCTCGGAGATGTATTTGAGACCTCCTTAGAATGAGTTTATGTATCAGATCTGGAAGTCGAACTAGATTGGGACAAAAGATAGGAAAACAAATCTCGAAAAGAAAGTCAGATCTAGGAAGTAAATTCGGCTCTAAAGCACCACTTGAAGTGGCACCTTTAACTAAAGTAATTAAAGTGCCACTAGAAGTGGCGCTCTAGCTTGGATTTTAGTAAAAAACTATAATTTCAAGGCATAAAAAATCAACCTGCATACAACCAAATCCCAGACACATGCTAATATTTAATTTTGATGTGAGGAATATAATAAAAATCCCAAAAAAATTTAACTTTGAGGAACATGACAAAATCTAAAGAAATTAATGTGAAAATAATAGTAATACAAACTATACAAATTAATGTGAATGCATATAATGAATATATCTTTACAAAGAGGTAAGTCATATACATATATATCATGTCCCAGGACTATAGAAAACAGTGGGATGCCTAACTCGCCTAGGCCTCTCATCAACATCAWCTCATCCTGCCGCGCCACCTCCAAGGTCTCCGACTAAAAGCTCGTACAGGCTCATTTGCCTGAACAATATCCGTCCCACCAGCCCTGTCCTCCTGAGTGACACACTCTTCTAGCCGAGAATACAATCTCAAAGCTGGATCGCCTGTGTAACCAGCATCCTCGTCTGGAACAACGACTAATGTTCTGGCACCATCACCCACCTGACAAGGTGTCTCCAGGATAGACTGGTCAAACAAGAGTCGATCTTCAATTATGACACCTCAAAATGATCGTCTTATAGCTGCCTACTGCCACATCATCCGCTCTGTGTGTGTCCCTCGTCTCATCCGTTGGGTAAGCCTCCTTCTCCACTGACGTGTCCTCAACTGGTCCTCTCTCTCGCGCTTCTCTGCCACGAGCCCATCTATTCCAACCCTAAACTCGATCACGGTCCGCAGGCTAGACAACCACAGTGGCAGCTACGTCTCTGTCACAAGCGGATCTACATGACAGCCCATCAATAATGCCATGCAATATCCAGCTGCAGACCTTACGTATGGAATGGAATATGGACCTGGAATGAGGATTCTTATATGGAATCCCAGAATTGACAAGGTCCTGAATGCAGGATAAACCTGAACTCTACAAATAATAAAAAATTTGATAATTAATATATTGACAAAATAAATATAAAATTTGGAGTGCAAAAGTACAAGGGGTAACTAACTCACAACAAACTGTGTGGCTACCCCCGTCCCCCGGAATCAATCAAGCGCTCTACTCTTGTGCTGAGGATGACTGATAATCAGGCAGATGATCTGGAAGTACCAATCCCGATAGTCTCGAAGCATGTGCATAGCAATGGATGTAACAGCATCACTGACAATGCGATCACGATGGGCGTTCCACTCTTAGATGTACTTCGCATGTTTATTGTTCCAAAACACCGCCATATTACCTCTTAGCCCCATAGCATGCAGCTCCGTGCTATAATAGCTTCCTTGAAAAGGAATCCCCTGCTCCATGCCGAACTGTCTCAACACTCGAGATGGTTGATAATGCTCGACAATCTCCCAACAAATGAGTGGAACTTTGGTGCGCCAAATGTGAAATCTGACTAAATAATTCTGGGGAATCCTCGGGATCACATCATCGTATGGGGTCTAGACAAACTACAAAGTATATTATTAGTTTAAAAAATAGAAACATTCTATTGAATTAAATAGAAAAAATTAACTTACTATAGAAATTAAAGAACTCTTGAAAATTATTAAATACTTAAATATCAAGTCTCATCGATTCCAGCTGATCCCGATAAGTGACTTATACATGTGTGGGCAGTCGATGAAGATCAAGCCATGCTGTGCACCGTGCAGCATAGGGAGAATCGGGAAGAATCTCAACTCGTGCAACATCCCTCGGAATAGGGTATACTACAGGTATGTGCTCCCATGCCCACAACTATTTAAAACAAAAAACACAAATTTTACAGTTATTTTATTAATATATTCGGATGACTATACTAGATGAAGTCATAAAATGACTCATAAGATACAAACCTAAATGAGAATAGGGGGACCGCACATCTCTCGGGATCATGCAATGGAAGTTGTACACATATAGCGATACAAATATGCCAAAATGGCGGATCCCCAACTCAAATATCCCGAGCGACATAAATCTTTGAGCGAGATCAAGTAAGGAAGATCAATCTTGTCCCTATAGTGGTTTGCAAAAAGCATAGCACCCATGAGATACAAGATCAAGCAACGAGCCCGCCTCACATAAGTATCGTCATCGGCATCATCATTCAATAGCCGCATAAATTCTTCCTCAAGAGCCCGTAGCAGAACACCATTCCCCTTGATTTGAGAAATCGCGGGTCTAAATCCTAATGCAGTCTCGAAATAATTCTGCCACTGCTCTATACCTCGATTGCAACGACCATCGGTAACAGCCTCACCATTGGGTAAACCCATAATATCAAAACGTCCAGTAGAGCGATAGTGGTTTCTCCGCAAATGAGATGGAAGATATGCGTCTCAAGTTGCCATCTCTCAATCATCACTATCACGAGCGCATGATCAATCTGAATGCAACGACATCGAGCAACCTCGCTGAATCATGCGAATAAGAGCTGAATCATCGAGCAATCTGCATGATCTATATACTCTGTCACTCTTGGAGGAGCCACATCGTACCCCTTCCAAAATTTTCCATCTTGTTTTCTAACCTCTAATACTGTCTAGGCATAAACCCTATCATCCCATATAAGAGCTGATCTATGGTATGCCTATCTCGTCAAGACACTAAGATCTATTGGACCTGGATGAACATCGACGTGTACACGTTCGTGCTCCATCTAAAATATAAGAATAATAATTTTTTTTTAAGAAAAATCGACATAGTTTCGTCTATAAATAGAATATTTACTAGACTCAAAAGGTCACATCCATTAACAAAATATCATTCTCCATCAATTTAGCAATTAAATAATCAATAATAATACATGCTTGTGTATTATTATAAAAAATAATATAATAGTTAAATTGTTTACAAATAAATTGACAAAGCTTCCTATGTAAATAGACTATTTACCAGGCTCAAAAAGCAACATCCATAAATAAAATACCATTCTCCATCAATTTTACATCATATAAATATTTAGGAGGTTCTATTTATGGGGTTCACAATATAATATCCATCTCAAATTCAGCATCAAAGCTTTAAGATTCTACTGCATGTTGATAATCATTTGCTAATCTTAGTTTAATTAATTATCTAGTCATGAGCCTGCAATATCTCCAGTCAAATTTGCTAAAAAGGACAGTTTATAGAAAGCAAAACTTGTAAATCGATCAGAATAGTCCTCACCGTGGAGTGACAAAAAATCAGATCAACTATAATAAATAGAGAACACCAATTCTACTAGAATGTAGTAAAAGAAAAAAACTAGTTTATGTGCTTTTTTTTGTTGGTTTGGATTAGGACAAGACCTCCTCCCACCCACACCAAAAACCCAAAAGAAAAAAAAGAAAAAACAAGAGAGAAACTTGCAAGAAAATGGAGGGCTACACTGCGTAGAAACAAAACAGCAATGCCTGCAAGTAGTACATAGACATCTAAGACAATGGTTTCCATAGAATGCCAAAGGACCATAGACAAGCTATTGATACAGCCAAGTGCCACCCAGTTCATCCGAAGATGAATCTAGCCATATTCATTCGACTGGACCCAAACAAGAAATTCATCATCCTCAAACCATAATAACAAGAAAGAATRTATACAAAATGTTTTATGGATTAAAGAATTTGGTTTGCCCAACCAGAGTTCGTTGAATATTAGTATGAAAATAAAAGAACCTCATAGAAGCGGAGACAGAGAAACCCATCAAAAGTTGAATCTCCATTAGCTAAACAATCATTAGCAAAGAGAACTTCCATAAATAACTAAAACAACATCCCAAAACCTTTCAGAAACATCAGAAGATGTCCCACAAGCAGAATTGCAGGAAGCCAAAAAGAAGAAAAAGAAAAATGAAGTACCTTTTCTTCAATCTAGCTAAAGTAATTGAGAAATCTAAGCATATTGCCTCGAAAGTCCTAGAAAGAGCTCATATGTAATGTGAATAAAAACATACTCAACTACGAGAAAAAGTGACAACCCACACTAAGAGTCTAAGCTAGAAGCCAAGAAAACTCTCAAAAAGCTCTCATTAGGAACAAACCGGTGGTCACAGAGAGTGTTACAGTTTTGCAAAGGAGGAAAATAGAACACAACAATATATATACTGCCCATATACTGCAACATAAAAAACATCAAGTGAGTATTGTCAATGTCATTTGTAAATTTACATTTTCAAGTGAAATGTTGGGTATAAAGTAAAATATTTTCTTTTGAGAGTTTGATTCCAAACGCTAAAAGGAGAGTAAAATTCGTAAATCCGGTGTAGGTGATCCTCATGGGTGTTGTAAGAAGGATTGGGTAGTAGATTATAAAACAAATTGTGTGGACTTGATAAATTTGTGAAATTCCTAATATTGAAGCTTTAGATAGGGAATGTGAACTCTTTGAAGGATTAAATCACTATAAGTCTCATGTCTATCTTTACGAGGTTCATTTATGTTTTGTACTTGATTTAATTTCCAACTCGATGCTTGAGGGTTTTTAGTTAACAAATTACTATTTGAGCACATATATTGTCGACTTAAGTATGATGATACACTTGTGATAATATCAATCTGCATTTGAATCTTCTTAAGCTAACTATACAACATTTCAAAAATCCTTTTAGACAAGTTCTATGCACTTTTAAAAAAGAAGATCAATTCGTTGAATTTAAAAAAGTTTACAAAATCAAAAACAAGTTTTTACTCCCAAATGTGACACTTAATTTGTCACTTGCCTAAATACTATTAAGGTCCAGACCCTTAAAAGGAAACATAAACCTTCTATTTTGTCAATGATCAATATACATTCAAGCTACCTGAAACTTCAAAGAACCGGCATAGAGCATAAATCAAGAATGGTATTAAGAAGTCAAGCCTGCAGGATAAGCCCAAGAAAAAAAAGCACGTAACTTCCTAGAAGCACGGTTAGCATTGCAGAGCTATACAGAAACCGATGCCTGCATCCAATATGTTGCAGAAATTAGAGATTTTTAATGTAGCTATGTCGCAGCACGGTTAGTAGAGGATTACTATTCTCTTCCACAAATTATTACTTGTTTTCACAACACGGTTAGCAGAAACTTGGTTTAACAGCACGGTCAAGCATCCCTAGAGGTCCTCTACTATCCTCTTCCACAAATTATTACTCAATCACAACAATCATTTTCACAACTAAAACCAAAAAGTTCAAAAGAATAAGGTTGCTGTCGAAATTAATCAACATAACAATAAAATAAAATACAGAATTAATTCATTAGCAGTAATAACAAAAAATTTACAAAAAAAACTACTTTCAAAAAAAATATATTTGTAAAAGTAACAAAATTTGACCTTACTGAGTGTCGAAATGCTGCTGAAGGCCGTTCTGAGCCGCCGCGCTACTAATAACACTGGGAGAGAAGATGAACAATGTGGTTGTTGATGCTGTTCTTGCTCGCCGCTCCTTAGTTCGCTGGAAGGTCGCCGGTTAATGCAGTCAAAACCGCCGCTGGAAGTTGCAGCAGATCTAAGCAGGAAGGAAGAAGAACAATTGGGATTGAAAAATAAGGAGCAGAGCTGCAGCGGCTTTGTTGTAGGAGAAGATTGAGGCATCGGATAAAGGGGCGCCTTAGTTAAGTTAAAGCGCCGAATGTAGGAGCATCTTAGTGGAGATTCGAAAATTTCTCTGTGAGTTAAGATGCCGCTTCGAGGGGCACTTTGAATTAACCAATGCGCCACCCCGAGGGTGTCCAAGTCGAAAAGGGAGACTCTCCAAGAAAGCAGRTTAGTTGCGAATATCAACTACAAAAGGAGGTCATTTAGACCTAAAACCCCTTAGAAGGGCGTCTAGGTCATGGTTGACACCGGTGGATGAGAATAGGGAAAAGAAGTGTCTTGTCACAACCTCTCTTACCTTATGCTCCTTAGAATACTTTAACCCTCTGCTATCTCGAATTTTGTCAATTATGTTCTGTCTTCACCCCTTTTTGCTATGGTGATGCCTTGTCGAAGCCACTTTGTGCGAGATCGCACACACCAATACTCTTCCTATAATTGTGGGAGATGTTCCAAGTTTCGTTTTGCCTCAGTTACTTCCGTTCTACTAGCCTGTTGTTGCTTCAATTTCATAGGAAGTTTATACCTTCCTTTTGGGAGATTACCATATTTCATTGAACTCCAAGCCTTCGAATCACCCTTAAAACGGCATACCTGATCCATCAATACTCGCACAATATCACCACCTTGTAATCTCCAAATTTTCTACTGATTCGTCATAGTCATCATCCTGTGCGATTTTCATCAGAGGTGACTCGTATTATAATTGTTTGTAACGGGTGTTTCCCACGTGGGAGTGAACATGGGAGTTGGATGGGCATCTTATAGGATGTCATTTAATATAGTGGTTAAGMTGTGCCCTAAATTCTAGATTTTCCAATTCTATCCCCACTCAGGAGGGGAAAAGGAAAAAAGAAAAATGGAAAATGGAAACAGAGAATTCCAAACAGCGAATGCAAATCTATCCGAGCTTCCGCAGTCATTTATGGCAAAAGCCCAAATTAAAATCTGAAAGAGATCTTTTTTTTAACTCTGTAGCCTACAAAATTCATTTAAGATCAGACAATCGAAAGCTTAGTCACTGCCAGAGCGTAGAACAATCAAAATTATTAATTCTACTAAACAACCTTGAAAAGATCTTCTCCTCCTCCTCCATTATCAAATTTCYTACTTTAGACCCTCTCCTTCTCTTTCTTGCTTCCTCATCTTTTGACATATAGAGATTCCTTTGATATTTTGGCCGATCTATATTGGTTCTTGGAGATTGTCTGTTAAACTCAGGTAATTAAGCATGAATATACGTTATATATGGACCATTTTCAACTTAGATTCTTTTTTGTAGCCTGTTGAATTCGAGGCGGTTGTTATGTGCTGTCTCGGTCTGTTTATCCTGGTTGGGTCTTATCGCCTGAAATTAAAACTGGGTGATTTGTTACTTGGGTTTTTCTTTAACCCTTGCGTTTCACTTATTAATCTGGGGTTTCTGTATTTTTATACTTTTGCAGTAACTTAACTGCCTTTACTTGATATTCTAGTATTCCACTTGCGTTTTGTTACTTTCAACTCCAAGCATTGCACGAGAGTATATTGCACTTCTAATTATTCATGATGAATGTTTGGAATTTTATTGGTCCCTTGAAGCTGATATGATGTCTTGGTGGAAAATGTTATACAACTCGTTTTCAGCGAGTATTATCGTTAAGAGTTAACGCCAAAACTTTTAATTCCTTGATTTGTTCTAGATTGATGGTTTTTTCCCCTACATTTTGACAGAAATAGAATATGCCCTGCTTATTTTAGCGTAGCTATGGTGAAGGCTACTTGATTGATGAAAGAGTTTCCTACGGGGAGCTGGAAATGAGCAGGTCTCCATCATTTTCTTTGAGGTCAGAACCTGATACGAAGATTGACGAAAAAACTCTCCACCAATGGATTGTTGCCTTTTGCATCATTAGATTTGATCTTGAACAAGGACAGCTCATAGAAGAGTGTTACCCACCAGGCTGTTTGACCCAAAATGAGGAGCTTGAAGTTGCTTTTAGTTCATTCCCAGATTCTGTTTCACAGAACCATAACCGCACAAGCATCCATGACTGCATCTTCTTTTTTAGGATCCGGAGGCAGGAGGTTCTGCAGGCTGCAAATTTGGTCTCCCACGAGATAGTTGAATTAGATGATATTGGTGCATCAGGGGGAAAAAGGGAACTTAAGCAGCCAAATAATATTCAATGGGGTAAGAGTCCAAAGTACTTGTATGGTTTTGTGTTTAATAGGCAGAGACATGATGAGAGGCTAAAGCGGGGTGGTGAACAAAAATCGGTGGTGATCCTTTCACATAGTCCATACTCTAGTGTATTTAGACCTTTGTTACAAATCATGGGCCCTTTGTATTTTGACATTGGAAAGAAAGCCCTCAATTACATGGCTGCTTCTGTATCAGCTTGGCCTGCTCCAGTCCCTGGTCAGCTAATGGAGCTTCCTATTGGGAATGCCACACTTAAAGTCAACTTACCTCCTGTTCATAGTTTGCCTTTGGATGGTGGAATATACTTTGAGGAATTAGCTTCTCCAATTGTTCCTTTGCTTCCTTCTAATCAATCAATACCACAAGGCCTTTTCCATGATTCTGATCTTTTTGGTACATTTCGAGGCCTTCTAATGCAGCTTTGGAAGTTATGGGAATTGTTGCTTGTCGGAGAACCAATTCTTGTCATAGCACCTACACCACCTCAGTGCTGTGAAGCTGTTGCTGGTTTAGTTAGTTTGATTGCCCCACTCCTGTGTAGTGTTGATTTCAGGCCTTTTTTTACCATCCATGATCCGGAATTTGCTCAGTTAAACTCGCTTCCAGAGGGTGCAACATTTCCCCCAATGGTTTTGGGTGTCACAAATCTCTTTTTCTTAAAAGCTCTTCGCAGTATTCCTCACATTGTTTCAGTTGGAAGCCCTGCTCCAAACACAAGCCGGCTTGCTATTGCTTCTACAGCCTCAACTGGGAGAATCCCTGATGCAAAAGAAGGATTTGGACTTCAAAATTCCTTGAAGAAGTTTACTCCTTCAAATTTCCTGAATGCAGTGAAACTACGGAGGGATGGTCCCCTTTGCCTCATGACAGAACACAGAGAAGCCATTTGGACCACTTATGCTGCGATTACAAAACCAGATACATCTATCTTGAATAGGTTAATTGATGCAGGGATGTCACCAAGGGTTGAGGAATCAATGTCAGTTGTTAACAATGAGATACTCCGTCGTCATTTTTTGGAGCTCACAACCAACTTTTTAGCCCCTTTTGGTCCATATTTCAGGGCAATTACACCTTCTGAAGGATCATCTCCATTTGTAGACCCCCCTCCACTACCCTCTTTTGATGCTGAGGACTTCCTGGCAAGCTTATCAGCAAGAGGTCCTGGAAAGTTTCTATTGAAGAGGATGAAGGCAAATTGGCTGGAGTTATACCGGTAAGATAGCAATACTTTTCATCTTTTACAGACTGCTAAATTGCTGCATTCTCTTACTTGAGAGATCATTTTTTACTGCTCCATTTAGGCGCTTCTTGAGAGGGCAAAATTTTTTGCCTTGGTTTCGAAGGAGGCGTGCTATTGCTGAGCAACAACAGATTAGATTGTGGATGCAAGCTAGAATGAAGACTGACATACACCAATTTATATCGAAAATGTCTGAGCTGGAGATTGTTGATTCCTTCAATGCAATTGAACGACATCTTCTGGGAGAGATGCAGGCAAGTGCTTTGTGGCCTTTGAGGCTGTACCTTTTGTTCCATAGTACACCTAATATATATACTCTCAACATAACTGCTTGCCCCTTGTCAATGAAAGAATGAAGTACTTTTCACCCTTCTCCATGTGCCAGTTATGCCATTATTTAGGAAAACTCTAACCTAGGCTGRACCTAAGAGCACCGTCTCTCACAAAATATGTGGGGGTTACATGCAGTTGAATTTAGTGAGACAAGGCCTGAAAAGGTGAAATTGGTGTATCATACAACTTTGATAAGTTAATGCATATACTAGCACGGCATGTGTTAATGTGTAATGCAAGTTCTAGGATGCCTGTTACTAGGAGCAGCATAATTCTTTACTCTAAGGTCAGYAAAAGGAAGAGAAGATTCAAAATTAACTTTGAAAAAATCTGTTCGACAAAAGGAAATGAATTTTGCTGTTTCACTGGTGGAATTAAGTGTGAACAAAATGGCGAAAGAGGGGTCATGCTATTCACCTTGCTTCATCTTGTTTGGTTGTTTAGGATGCCTTGTTTAAAAGGATTGCAAACTTTACCTTGTAATGACCAATGCTGCAGCGTAAAGTTAACATACACGAGAAATGTGATAAAATGGAGGTATGTACTGAAGAATCTTTAAGATAATGGAATAACCGGAGTATTTAGGATGTAGCATGTTATAATATTTGATGCAGCCTAGAGACAACAAGAAAAGAGAAGAGCATGTTAGGGAAATCAGTGCTTATCGTGGTTGCTTTGCTGTCAACATTTTTGCATTCTTCTACAATTTTTGCACATCATGTATGGCAGAGTTGGGAGAAGCCCCCAAAGACTTGCTTCATCCTTCATTGGAGGGAAATCACGTGCTTGACAAGTTACAAAACCAGAACTTCCAATTAAGGGATGTGAATGAAAACTAGTGTTGTATACCCGAAAGTTAAAGGACATGTGTGACAACCCTATCTATTCAGCCACTTTTTTCTATAGTATTTCATCATATCTAAAGCTAATTACTTTACAGAACACAAATTGAAATAAGGGGCTACACTGGGATAAGCAATAAAAGGGAAGCATAATTATGACTCCAATTGGAGAAATTTTTACATGTGTTAAAAGTTTGCTTTATATAGTGGGGAAAAACGAAATAACCATATCAGTCATTGTCACTGCCATCATTTGTGTTACCTTGTGAACCTATTAGAAGATGCAAGCTCTAACCCAGTAGTGATTCAACATAAATTGAAGCAGGACTGTAAAATCAAATGCATTTTTTAGCAGGTTTTTCCTGTCACCTAAGAAAGAGGAAACCTATGATTTTTTTCTCTTAAGAACAGCTAATGGTGGAAATAATCAGGAAGTAAGAACATAATCTCAATGTGGCACCATAAACTTCTTTCAAGAGTGGAAATTCTGTAGATAGCGTCGACAGTGAAGAAGGAAGTTCTTTGCAAGACCGTACTTATAACATACATACAAGCTGCCCAAGTTTGTTGGGATCAGTCCAGTTTGTTCATTGTTCTCTCTGTGTGGTATGTCATGTTTATCTTTGGTTACTTAAACTTTTGTTTGGGTAAATATTGTGTATCGTCTACCAATGAATTATTGGTTGACTTTCTCTATGTAATTACAAATACATCTGGATAAAGGTTTTTTTTGCGTGGCCAGTACCTTCCTCTTGTGTTGGAGTCAGCCATAAGGAAAACTTGATGCCTTCTGACAGGATCGAGAAAAGAAAAATCAAGTATATGTGCTTTTCCACTTCATTTCACTCTTGCAGTATGAGTTGAAGGAGGAAAAGTGAAAGCAAGATGAGAGATTCAGAGATGGGCCAAATTATTAGGAGCTAGCTACACTATACACGTAAAGATCTACTTTTGTGAAAGTATTTTGCACTGCATGACTAATTCCTCATAGTGTTATTTAAAGCTTAGTTATGTTGAATTTAGGTGGGTTTCCCATGTGTTATATTTTGACTAATTTTTATCACTTCAGCTATGTAATTCAAGAAACTGTGGCCTTGTGCGCATGTAACTAATTGACTTCTTGTACTTTAGTCTGGGAGTACCAATACAGAGTCTGAGGTGACCTCAAAGAAATTGAAGGGAGATTTGAAGGCTGTGTTTGATGTGCTGCCGAAGGACATGCAGGAACTACTTCTCATGAGCCCAGACAGAGCTGCTCTCCTAGGATGAAGTAATGAAGAGGAACAAATGAAACTTCCTGAGCAATCTCTTGTAAAAAGTGGTCTCCCATTTTCCAATTCACTCAGATGACATTCAGAACACAGATAAACATCAGGTCAATCAATCCAGATGAAGTTGTTCTTGTCTGCTGCTTCTAGACAACACGGAAGAGGCCGGCTGCATTGTACAATATCCTCAGGTCTGTTATTGAGTTGACTAACAATGGGATTGACAATTAATCTCTTTCTAGGTTAGTAATATGGCATATTGAAATTCTTTCCAAACTCTGCAGTATACTCTCTTATTTTTTTTATTTATTTATTTTTTCTCTCTCTCTCTCTCTCTCTTGTGGCCTTTTACTTAGCTCCAGATGACATATGGCAAAAATCACCGACTCTGTGATCAAACTCAGGATATGCAGTCAGGATTCGACCTTTTAAGATACAATGGTCCTCCAATGGAYTGACAAAAGATTCTTCAGAAGACTATTTAAACGCTTATCAAAGTTGGTCCTCTCTSTTGTGCTAGAGAAGCCTGTACTTGTACTTTGTAGCAAAAACTTGTTAGGCCGTCTTCCTCATTATCTTTTCAAATTTTTTTTTTTTTTTTTTCTAAAGAAGGGATTCCAATTTTCTGTTGGACGCAACTGAAGACCGGGTAGACAATACAAAGCAGAATACCAGAGATGCAGATGAAGTGTCATATCTATGGGCAAATTGCATTTGCAGCTAATAGAAAAGAAGTTGGAATTTAGTAAGTGGTTTGTGATAATTAGACTTCCTACTAGGCGTATTTGAACTCTCAAGCAGGAAATGAGAAGAATCAGTTCTGGATCAGGAAATAGTAATTGTTGCCGAATTAGCTCCTAATGTTTATTGACCTACATTCCTTGTATMCAAGTAGAGTTAGTGTTAGTAGCAGCTCATCCTTAATGCATGGAATCTTATGTAATATTAGGTTATGTTTACATTAGTTTCTATGATTTTGCAGCTCATATCTGAGAAAACTGTAAATTTACTTAAACAATCTCTTCACCTTGTGAGAATCCTGATTTCATAACTTTCACATTTCTACTTTCAAACACCATTATGGATGTCAAGTGGTATAACTAGTATTTCCTTTTCACAAGTTATGTGTTGATACTTGTTTTGCAGTAGTATCCTGTGAACCAAAAGTAAATGAGTTCTGGACGTTTGCATTTTGTGTTGTGATGATGGAGTAGTCGTCTAGATAGTAGTTGGAGCTTTGCCCTTCCCCACMTTTTCGCTTGTGATTAGGCAGCACATTGGTCGGAATCTGTGRRGAAAAAAATCAAAAATTGTTAAATGGTCCAGAATTCTTGTAATCTTATCCTAGACCAAGTGAATCTTTGAGTGATGAATGACAATTGATGCTGAAGGTGACCTTATTGAATGTTTCTGCTATTAATTGTTAGATTCCCTAATGTCAACAAACTAAAGGGTGACTCCTCAAAAGCATCAGGGACACTACCAGTTAGAGGAAGTGAAAGAATGTTAACTTTAGGTTGAGTATGGACCATCTTTCATTTGGAAATACTGGCAATGAAGTATAGCTAAACTTTACTACAATTTTGCAGTCAGTGAAAATCTTGGAATTTTATTCAAAAGAAAGATGGGATATTTTGGAAATGACATAGAAAATTATTTGAATATGATATTCTTGTGGAATTGTAAGATGGATTGATAGGAAGATGATGGAATATGTTGCTGTCACATTGATGGATCATGGGCGACACGCAACGGAGGTATCACAATAAGAGAGTTGACAGTCACTGAGATAATTGTGGCACCTATTATTTCCTGCTCATTTGCCTCTACTAGTAACTTCAATCAATTCTTATTATCGTTTTATCAATCCTTACTTCTTCAAAAGTGCTCAGGGGAACTATTTCCAAGTCATAATAAATTGAAACAAAAAAAAACAAAAGGAAACTTGTCACAAGTAGATTATTTTAAATAATAGTTTATATGTCATTATTTTTAGAATACGTTCTTTTAAGTTAACTATTAAAAGAATTTCTTTTGAAAAATAAAATAAATTACTTTAATTTTTCAACATCATCAATAAATAAAAATTAATTTAAAAAAGTAATGAACAACAATACCTAATCTAAATCATGTTCTGGTTGGTAGAATGTCTACTATTACAAATGATTTTTCACCCATGAGGGGGGGTTGGGACTCGAGAAAAAAACTCTCTTTGAACAGTGAATTTTGTATTCATTGTCCATTGCTCATTTTCTAGTAGAAGTTGCCTTTTGATTTCCCCAGAAATTAGAGAAGGAGAAAAGGCCACGCATAACAACTCAGGTCTACCGTCACATCCTCTCTTTTCCGAATCTGGGAATTCAGCAAATATTACATTGTACAATTGGATAATTCTTTATGAACTACGTTTCATAATTAATTATATATATATTAGTTTGTCCATATTCTTTTAATTTTGTAGATAACAGAAGAAGCATATATGGATTTTCACATGAATTGACAGCTCAATATGCCAAGTAAATTCAACCAATCAATTATTGCAACTGCTCTGGCAAAAGGGGAGGTAAAATATAGGGAGAAAGGACAAGTAAAGCACATTTCCAAKTAGATCCTTGATGGCTTYCTTTTTCTTTTGCTTCAATAATTTGAGTCTARAAATTTCATCCCCTTCTCTATCAGGCTAACACCTTTAGGATTATACATAAAGGTCTTCGAATTAATAGACTACTATCACTTATAATATTTATACACATTTTAAGGTCAATTTGTAAAAATATAAAATTTAAACTGAGCTTACCAATAACAGAAGAAGCTTGGSGCTCTACCATAGCGAAAAATGTAATGAGAATTGATTTGAAAAAGAAGGGCTATTCTTCCTTTTGTTTTTGTATGATTTTTGGCCATGACTTTGTATGAAGATGACAAATGAACCCATCCCTTCAACCTCACAAGTGGTACCACTTCCATTAATTCTATCGTACCTCATATGCTTATTCTGCATTCCATTTCCTACTCCCTTTCTTATCCTGCKTACCATTTCTCTTCTTCTCCAACAACCCAAAACTTCACCAGGCAAAACAATTAACACATCCCACCTGCATAACCACTGAACTTAAAAAGGAAACTAAAAGATAAGTCAGCTGTTTGAGCGATGTCCACTTCATATTCACTAACATGGAGTAGAGAAGAAGAGAAAGCTTTTGAAAATGCCATTGCCATGCATCGGGTAGAGGACACCAAAGAACAATGGGACAAGATTGCCTCTATGGTCCCGAGTAAAAGCATTGATGAATTGAAGCAACACTACCAGATACTTGTTGAAGATATTGGTGCCATAGAGGCTGGACATGTGCCACTTCCCAACTACATTGGAGAAGAAGCTTCTTCCTCTACCAAGGATCAGCAAGGCTTTTCAGGCGTTTCAGCTACCGAAAAGCGATCAAATTGTGGTYATGGAGGTGGGTTTTCAGGTTTAGCTCATGATTCTTCCGGTCAGGGCGGTAAAGGAAGTTCCCGGTCGGAGCAAGAACGCCGGAAGGGGATTCCGTGGACTGAAGAAGAGCATAGGTAAWAATTTCTTTTATATGACTAMTACGACAGACTATGTTTGAAAAGTGAAATCTAAATACTGAAGTCTCGAAATTGAAATCTRAACGCCTATCSTGAGTGGTACCGTTTGTTTGTTTTGTTTCAGGTTGTTTTTGCTTGGTCTGGACAAGTTTGGCAAAGGGGATTGGAGAAGCATCTCAAGAAACTACGTCATATCCAGGACCCCAACACAAGTTGCTAGCCATGCTCAGAAGTACTTCATTCGTTTGAACTCAATGAACAGAGACAGGCGGAGATCCAGCATCCATGATATTACCAGTGTAAATAATGGTGATGTAGCACATCAGGCCCCAATTACAGGCCAACAAACGGCCGCAACTCCACCAAACCCCGCCGCTCTCGGACCAGCAATGAAGCACAGAAGCCAACAAAGTATGCATRGCTTGGGGGTGTATGGGGCACCAGTAGGACATCCATTGGTTGCTCCCCCAGGCCACATTGTTTCCGCAGTTGGTACGCCMGTTATGCTTCCTCCTGGCCACCATCCTCCTTATGTGGTTCCGGTTGCATATCCGATGGCACCGCCTACGACCATGCACCATTGACAGTCTCCGGCATCTTTGTTCTGTGTCCGAAGGCAGAGCTGAAGTTACAAACCACATTCTTTCTTAAAATGCCTAATTTTCAGCCTGACAATAATACCGGATTGGGAAATTGTGTGGCCATCCACCATCACATATCTGCAGCTGCATTCATTCTCTGTACATACAAGATTTTAATTTTCGATTGGACAATTTAATTCCTGAAACCTTTGTCCAAACAATACAAACTAATAGAATTGACTCCACAGAAATCCTTAGACTCTAACGAGCAAAGGATTCATTTAGTTGAACTTTTTCTCTTTCTAAACTCAGAAGGGAGAAAAGATCCTAACTGTAGATAACTTGTTTTGAATTACATTGAGCATTARGGAAAGTACAAGATCACATTTTGATGCCGAGATTTCTACCTTAAGTTCATTTGCTCTTCCGCTTCAGTGAAATATGCGTAACAGTCCTGTCCTACAATGGGACTTTTGAGCAATCTCAAAATGGGGTTGTCGAACTAAGATGGCAACGATTGTAAAGGCAGCAAAGATTTCAGCCTCTTCTATGGACATATATACGTCAAATTTGACGCGCATAAATGAGAGAATGAAACATCAAATAATCATCATCTGGATAGAAAAACCCTCCACAAAACCAAAAGATGCTAGTTTCTATTGAGACTAAACAAGTTGCGAGTACGGAAAGATTGCGCTAGGAACCACATGTACACTTGGCAGCACACCTATTTGATTTTGATCTAAGCTGCTTGAGAAGAATGTGATATAATAATCTCTTTCGCCCCCATTTCCACCAATTCGGKGCCACTGCTAATCGCCTCCTTTTTGCCTGTTTTCCTGCAGGGAAATCCAGGAAATTAATAGAAATGGGAGGAAGTAGGGTGGGAATTGAAGCACGTCTATAATGGAGCCATACCGACCAAATTCAAGCCTAGTATTATTTTTTCAGATGAATTAAAATCTGAAATCTATATACATGCCTAAAAACAAGAAGAGATAAGCTACTTGTGCAAACTTTAACTAATTAAACATGTCTTTGAGACAGAAAACAGATGATCAATCAAGATAACCACTTTTCCTGTCCAGTGAAATATAACCCAAAATATTTCAAAGACGAGATTTGCAGGAGGTATTCCATAATAGAGGAAGTTCAATTACTCATGAGCGCTGTGACATTTTCATTTAAGTCACTTTTTTTCTTTTAGATCACCAGGTATCCTCACTTTCTGAGACTCATCCGGGCTCAACTGAGGTCAGGTCCGCAGAGTCTAAAACCCCTTACTCAGAGGAAAACCTGACCCAGAACACTTGACCCAGAGCTCTTTCAATATGGCYCAGCATGAAGAGGTCGAATTTGGAACCTCSCTTTGGCTTAGCAATCAGCTTACCAACTGCTCCAAGCTGGTGGGTTTCATTCAAGTCACTTTACATCATGCAAAAATTGTAATTATTTGGAGCGACATATTCTTTTATGAAAATTTCCCCTGCCAGAATCACTATACTCCAATTTGCTAGGCATCACAAAGTATTAAGACTCTTTTCTTCACGGGGCAATCAGAACAAAAGCTTTACAAACAGAGAGAACAAGCATGAAAGAGAGATTCAAGGAAACTCAGATCTAACAAGCATTTATCCACATTTACTTACAACCAGTTTCAAGTTCAGTTGAAAGGCAACCAGTCATTTAATCTGTTACCCTTACCTCATGACCAATCAGCTATATCACTCAACAGGGAGGAGTATAGGAGCTGCGGCAAAATATTGACATTTTTATTACTGGGAAATCTAATTAAACCTCATGATCTTGCATTAAGTTGGTTTTGAATATTTTGACGAACAATAGAGATCTGATCCGCTAACAAATCCACAAACCTCTAGATACCAATTTCACAGGGCTCAATGACACTTCCACCACATACTAAATAGCACTAATCGCAAATACTAATTCTGAACCAAAGGTTCCTATTAACCAATAAAAGCTTAAAAGAAGGGTAAGATCTCTGTATGAAAATTTTGTCTTCGAATACCAGTTTCTAATGGAAAAGAAGACGTCACCTAAGATCACTCGTTCGAGCAAGAGATGTGACCTCAGGCTCAGGTACTCGAATGAGAAATTTATTTCAAAGAACATAATACACTAACCTGTGTCATGACAAGCAGCATATAATCCCCATTGTGACTGCAACCTGGAATAGACAGCTTCTAGTTTTGGCCAAAATTTCATCTGAATTTTCAGCACTTCAGAAACGGTCCGCAACCCAGACCTGGAAGGTACAATTTTGTCCACACTGCACCCAGGATCTTCACCCAGCAAGACCTGCTTGACAGAAAAGAACCAGAAGAAACCAAAATAAGTAGCCAATAGAGCTCAAAGACAACCACATAATTAGACAGGTAAAATAAGACTTTGTTCTTTTTCCAGTCTAGATTGTAGGCAAACAACAACAGCAACAATAACAATAATAAAAACAGCCTAAATTTTTTGCAAMAATGGCCTCAAAACTTATGTACAAGAGCATACGAGAAATAATATAAAAAATAAAAAAGGAGAGCTATTTCATAGAATATCTTTGATCCCAAACTAAAAAYATAATCTGAGCAAGTGTTGAATTTCTCCCAACACCTCACATGAAATTACTAGGACATAACTCACAACATCATAGGAGCCATCATAGGAGCCACCACACAATTAAGACACTGAATGATCTCTTCAAAAAGAATCACAAGGTTTCATCARCTTTGTCAATAAGCAAGAACAACGAAAATAAGAAAAGCACAACATCAAGAAATCTCGTAGGAATAACTAATTGTAAAATTTCAGGTAAGTAGATATGTCTTTTCAGATCCCCCAGACCCAAGCAGGCGCTGCAATTTCAGACACAGATGTAATAGTCTATTACAAGAACACACTRAGAAAAGCTTTCCCACTGGAAGTAGTAAATCCTGCTACAAGGAAACAGAAAGTGTACTCAAGAGATATCATTTCTTACCTTAATCACTGCAGTAGCAGAGGATGATATTGAACGAAGATTATATCTGCAAAGGTTACATTCCATAGGGGGGAGAAAGATGAGATGAAACATCTCCGTAAAATATATTGATAACAAACCCCAAAATTATGTAAACTCACCCCCCCTCGAGGATGACGAGCAACTTTCCACCCGATAAAGCACTCAACATATGAGTCATCTGCACATAGCCCGGTCAAGGAGTTAATACAAAAGGAAGATCATATGATTTACTACAAATACAAAGTATCACCAAATGGTACCAGCTAAATACATGATCTGAAATAATCAACCTGCAAAAAAGAAAAAAAGGGGGGGGGTGGGTGATCACTGTCTCTAATGTGGTTAGCACAGTGCACATTTTGTTCCTGCCACTTTTTACCCCCTTTAAATTTCAAGAGAACTAACTCGAAGAATTATAATATTAGATTAAAAGGGACAAAATAAATAAAGTGCATTCACTATGGGAAGTATTGCTTACATTGCCAAAAAGCATCCAAGGGGATCACCCCTTGCAAGCATCAAATCCCAGCGAATAATTGTAAATCAGGGGCCAAATTCGGAGCGCAAGTCTATTAAACACAGTAGTAAAGATTCAGGTTACTAACAAAAGTAATAATCATAAATAAGAGCAATTATACAGATACATAAAAGAGAAGGGGAAAAATGAAAGCACAGAACAGAATTAACCTTTCAAAGAAGGAATCTAAGAGTAGAATATTGTTCAGAGAATAGAAAAGGAAACCATGAAACCTATCGGTAAGGAACAAACATTTTGAAATCCGTAAATAATAGTCATTATCCGCCAACTCCACCATGACCTTCCCAGGATTTAACACGTATCCCTTCCCTGCACCCCATGCCAACCTAAGAAAAACAACAGTTTTGAGAATTACTTTTCAAATCAAGTTTGGGGCATTGTAGAGAGAAGAGGGAGGGAGGGAGGGAGAAAGGGGGGGGGGGGGGAAGTACTCCAATCAGCTGCTGCACCAGTACCAGGATAGAACTTCCCACCTTCATGTCTATGCAAAGATATATACAAAACCTACATGTAGTACAAATCATAAGTACCACATACCAGAATTCAAAAAACTGAACACAAAAGCAAGTCCTAATTGCACATATATCAATATAACCTCTGGAAACATAACTACCCTCTTAATCATACTGCATAACCATCTGAACTAATCCTCACAGAAGGAGCTTCTCCATGAGTTTCTTTTACTTACTGTTATACCACTACTGTGTTTCAGCACTTCTAAGTATGAAAACCTCTTAACCAGGGTAGAACTGAACAGGATAAAGGAAAAGGTAAGGTAAGAGAAGTGCATCTATCATGGTAGAGGGTAAGAGAAATGCACTATGATGACCGAAGGAACAATGAAGATAAATGGCCGTTTATTTTAGAAACCAAGTCTAAGAATCTCAACACATTTGATGAATAACCTTCTCCGTTTGATCTGTCAGATCAGTCTAAATATAATTGCAGCTTCTACAAATTGCAAACTTTCCTCTCAAGATTTGGAACCCCATGTAGTTACAAGTATGGCTCATATGCCTTCCCACTTCCCTCCTCATACTCAATTATGTCCGCAACCAAGACAAAAAATTTATCTGCAGTCCCAGAGATCGTCACTGACAGGTAAATGTGGTTGCTTCAATCTGYCAAATATCATCTTCTCCTCAAGCATCTGAAGAACATCTTATTTATCTCCTTAGAGCTGTCAAGGGAGGTCATCCGCTGTCTTTCATTAGGACAAACCAAAGATGGAAAAGAAAGGTAACTCCTCTATTGAATACTAAGTACACCTACTGCCCATTTTCAAAGACACTGGTCCAACAGATATGAAGGGAATCCCAACTCAGTGGTAACTCAATGTAACTCGGACGATTGGCTCTGATTCAATTGACTTAGTCAAGAACTCAACATTAATCATCGAGTTACACCAAGTTATATTGAAAGGAAAATAAATATTTAAAACATRTGATTTCTACCCAAATTTGATCCAGAATGAGAGCGGAATTAAATTCTGTCAAGGAACTCAAAAAATTAACACATGAAGTGTACTTCTTTTTTGTTCCATGACAATGACATTAACGCCATTTGAAACAACTACATTTAACATCAAATCATGATCAAGACAAAACCTAYATCACATTCAAGACAGCAGAGAATTCCTGTGTCTGTGGTGATGATAGATGTGACCAGATCATGCTCTCGCGGTTACATGATCGGCAGCGCCAAAATTATTTCACTTAGGCACCTCCCTGCTCCTATTCTTCTCCCCTCTTGGTATCCTTCTCACTCTATATTTTGCTCTGACATCCAAAGGCCATATTACCTCTTTAGGTATTCTACTTTAACCCATAAAGCTCCACTGACCAGTTATTGTTACATAATTTTTTGAAAAGAATAGTGGAGATAAGTAAGGAACTTTTCATTTATAGAAGATAATGAAGGTATTATCTTTATCACCTAATAAAGTGGAGACAATTACGGAACTTTCAAGTATAAATAAGATTACATAATTTTTTTGTTWTTAACCATTATTTGTAGCTACTTAATAGCTCATTCGTTACTATATTTGATCCATATCTCATCTTCAAGCTACAGAAGTGGAGATAATTAAGCAATTTTATTTGTTTGAGGGGATAATAAGATACTATACCTTTTTCTCTAGATGCTCCTTAATCTACACCCTCCTAGTCAGCCTTCGCTAATTATTAACTATTCCCTTACTATATTTAACCGTTATTTGATTTTCAAACTAAATTAGTATTTGTCCAAAATATACTGAACCTTATAATATTTTTTTCATTAATACTGTTACTTTATTGAACTAAAACAATAAATAYTGTGTTAAATGCTATTGTCTAGTCTATATGACCATTGTACTATTCCTATTTTTAATATTTCTGTGATTCTTTCGTAATTTTTGAATGTTTTATCTATGAAAAAATCACCTATCACCCAATATTGACATGCCAAGAGCAATGCGGAACAGTAACCTACAGCTAACTGTGACTTTGAACCATAGTACTGCCTAACCSAAACAGCACCCCTTTTCAGATTCACGATTCAGTGCTCTAAAACCTTTCAGTTCCACAACACAAATTGCTGCCAATACCAAGATATCTTATAATCGTACAAATTTTTCTAAAAGAATTTTACCATATTTGAAGCATCTTATTCAGATTTACAAGAAACAATAACTCAAGTTTCTCTGCCCACAAAATCCCTAATAAACCTTTTCCCTTTGATGGCTGAGACAAGCTTATGTGTCGATCCACCCTCTTCAAGAGGATGAAAATAATTTTTTTTAGAAATAAATGAAATCAGAGATCACAGCCCTTGAAAAGTAAAAAAATGAAGAAGAGAATACAGCTCAGAAGAGAGAGCTCAAACATGAAAATATAAAATAATTGACAATCAAACAAGTGCAAATAAAAATGCAAAATCTAATATATCATAACATTGTCTCACCGATTTGCTTTCATCAAATATTTCTTGTGTGCCATTTCCATGATGCACATCCTGAAAAAGATCTCAGAGAACAAAGACTTGATTAAGTAACTAATTTATTTTAGTTTATTGTACTAAAGTTGGAACATATACCATCTAAAAGGTAATCAGAGAGTATAGGAGGAAGTTAGAGAAATTAATGACATTAGTCATTACCCAGTCAACAATCAACACTTTCTTAGCTCCGGCTACTTGAGCTGCTGATGCAGCAATTGCAGCATTGTTGTGAAGGCAGAACCCCATTGCCTGTTTCACACCAGCATGATGGCCAGGAGGGCGAACCTAACATAATTTTTCAAGATATTTGAGTCTTCATACTAAGTATTGATAACATTTCTTAATGTCTGAGATGCTTCATAAGAAATTTGCTTATAATATCTTACCAGAGCAAAACCATTTTTTGCACCACCAGAAACAACAGTAGAAGCAAGATCAGCACATAAACCAGCAGCAAGCCTAGCCGCAAGAGCTGAATGTTCATTTGCATAYGTATCAGGAGTGAAGTAACTGCAACATCCAAGCCAGGAGAAACAAAATTAGAAAATTCAAGCATCCACTGAAAATGCTGGTTCATATAGACAAATGCACCAGATCATTGGACATAGTTACAAATGCACACCACGATAGGAAAAGCCGAGGAAACCTCAGAATTTACTAAAACAAACCTTGCAAGCATACTGCTTGTGTGTTCCACTGCTTCAATATTCTCTACAGAATGGATCTGAAATTCCAAAAGAAAACATCAATAGCTATATAGTGGTGAAACAAAAGCAAGGGTAGAAATTAGAGTATTTCATCACTATTTAACCTCGACAATTATAAATACCAAAGACACAGCAATTGCTATCATTAAAATGACAGTGTATTGACATCCCTGTAAGTTACTTATCAAACATCAGAACATCCCATCATATTTCACCCCCCTTCTCCCTCCACCAGGGGGGGGGGGGGGGGAAAGAGAGAAAGAAAAGGTCAAGAACTTCGAATTGCACAAGTATTTTCAATAACATCAATCATGTTTGATTTTGAATCACAATTAGGTCAACTACTGTGTTGAAAGGAATTTACTGTCTGCATCTTACCCTCTGCAGTTCTTCTCGGGTAATTTCTCTTGCTGGAATTGGACAGCATCTTCCAGGAAATATACCTGCAAGTATAAGGAATTGCCAATTGCTAAGTCCTTCGTTTTAGAGAAGGCATACATGGACTAAGAAAATCAATAGGATACCACCAAACCACAAAATTTTTAGCAAATCACATGTGCAGCAATAGCAAAAAAGCACTATAAGTGTGTGCCTCGTCGGGACTATTAATGACCTGCAGTTGCAAGGCTAGCAGCAATAGCCCGAAGACGATCTGGTCTTTCTGGATGTGGATGAGACTTCATTGCAACCTTTCAAAGTACGCACAAGAAACAGAAATGTTATTTCCCCAAAGGGCTTAAAAGGTTACAAAGAACAATATAAGTGGCATCTTTCAATTGTAAACCGAAGGCATAGTCACGTGATTCTGTGAGCATGATGTAAAAGAGCAGTGCCAATCAGTAAGAGATGGATACTATTCTTAAAAAAAGTTTCATTCACTGCAATAGCAAGTATCAGGAGAATGGTACTTAAATCAAACATATTGGAAAGCATAGGCATGAATTCAAAGTTCAACTTCAGAAGTAAGATTTGAAAGAAATTTCGAGGAAAATGTACCATACTTCTGCATGAAGCAACATCCTTTCATCAAATCCTACTASAGTAGACTTGTTCAAAGCAACACTTTGTGAACCTGATTCTACATTGACAGCAAATTTGGAAATCAAATCTCAAACAAAACACATCATGCTAAAGATAGAACTGTCAGCAATAAATACTAATAAATGAAGACAATTGCACCCTCTCCAATAAATGCCCAGATGTCCTTGTTTAATGRTGTGGTTGAGAGAGAGAAGGTTTAGCACGTAATGTTCACTTTTTGGTCTCTTCAAGTTGCACTTGTAAAGCAGAAAGCCCTTGCTGAAAATCTTCTTATTATGGTATGACTTATTCATAATAATGCAACAAGCACTTCGTAGAGTCACCAGGTGATATCTTGTGTTGGTTTCTCCAGAATTTCTGAATCTCCGGTGCTGCTTTTGCATGTGTGAATTATAAAAATTTGAATCATCATTTTCAGGGAAGAGTACCAGAGAAACATCTTTTAACCTGTATTTCTAGCAAGACCTTGTTACACCAGCTAAAATACAAGCATTACCATCAGAAGGACAAGATTTCTTCATGAGAAGCACGAGAACGGCCCTTCTCCCAAAAGAATGAAGGGCCTTCAGATAAAAGGATGTTATTCCCAGTAAGAATGAGCATGACTATCGAAATAATGAAATAGAGAACTCAAGAAAAGAACCTTCAGATCTTGCAATAACATCTGATCCATTTCGAGTGGCACCTCCCTCCAGRAAAATGGGCGAGGCAAAAAACCCATGCTTCAGAATTCCAGATTCTCTATGTTCTCCACATATCTATATATAGAGATCCACAKCASACCATCACGGAAAACCACATAYAAATTTGAAAATTAGAGTGCTTAGGAAGAAAACTTGCAAGGGAGAAAATATTTAGCAATTTTATCATTAAGATTCATAGCGGAAACATACATCACAATGGATGACATCATCAAGGTTAACCATCGTGCAGTTGGCACAAAACCATTTCAYGGYTTCTATATGCTTTTGTAAAGGCTCCCAGTCACTGTCATCATCCTCGTCTTCATCATAGTCATACTGTTTAGTGTACATATCTTCTAAAGACATATCACTCTGCCTTTTTCCATTCTTCTGCAGTCGATAAAATTGCAAAAAGAAAATGTCAAGGCCATCAAGGATGAAAATATAAGGGAAATGAGGTCTCCATAGAATTGCTCAATAGAAGGGAAATGAGAAAATATATGGATGGAAATGGGTTCCGTTGTTACACATACTAGCCTCATTTTCCAATTTGAGGTGCCCGCTGAATCTCCAGTGGCGATTCCTGAAATCTCCATATCCCCATCATCATGAGAACAATTAGCACTAATCCCTGAAGACCCAACCTCTCCCCGTGTTCCTTGGAGTTCTTGAGAGACGGTTTGATTACTTTGCTTGTGAAGATTGTTCTCAGCATCTCCATTTCTCAGTCGGTTCATTTGCCGGGCATCCGAGACCATGTTGCTTTCAGAATTTATATGGCAATTCTCAACCAAGATCATTTCTTCACAATATGTAGTTATCAGTCACAAACARGTCAAGTCCAATTAATATCGAAAGAAAGAGCTGAAAGCAAATACTGTGAAGTCAAAGTAACTGTATGCTTTAGATACACAATGCTTCACTTTGGGAAACAATTCTGAGAAATAAAACTCATTCTTCTATTTTTCCCCCTTGCACCAGGATGACAAATTTGAGCACTATTATCCAGTTTCATTTTCATGCTATTATTCACTTTAAAAACTGACAGTACACGTCCCTATTGTTAATAATAGAGGTAAAACCAGAATAGTTTGTTRGGGTCAAAATATAAGTTCAGGGGGACAGTTGATTAGCAACTTGACACCAGGGCTAGCTATCTGGCCGGCTAAAAGCAGAAAGAAAATGATCAGTGCAGAAACATTGGAACGAGTGGTGAAGCACTGCAGTAAGTACTCATTAGATACTGGATTTGAGCTCCCTAGACACTTGTGACAGCTAATGATCCACCCCTTAAAATCTACAAATTTTATCCCACAGGCGGAACAAACAAGGAAAATGTTTTTCTGCAAAATGTTTTCTGATTTGATTCCGAGATGAAATCACAAATAATTCAAGCCAAAACTGCACTCAGACCTTTGTTACTATCCAAAAGAACCCAGTTTATCTCATAGCTCCTAAAAAAATCCATGAACACAYGGGGCAAAGACCAAGAAAAGCAAAAAGAAGTACAYACTGTAACCAGACTAACCAGGAAAGGTTCAATTTTCCTCATGTATTGMATCCAAAAATCCACTAAACATCCCTATAAAAGTGCTATAAATGTGCACAGTCGAAGAGTGTGTTAAGCAAGACTTACAAAATAAGCATAAGCATTATTCACAGATGTATACAAACATATGCTAGTAACTGCATGACTCTACGCCTCCTTCTATAACGAGTGATTCGGTAAACAAACTTAATAGAAAAGAGTTCGGRAAATTTCACCCGAGTTACCCAGCAGCCTGGATTTGCTGGTGGCAGAGAGGTCAATGTGCCATCGACGCTCTCCGCGGAGTTTGAAKTTGCKAGAGCTTAGACGTAGGTGGTCACTAACGCTGGCGCGGCCGTAAGCCGAACGAACCCGGTGTTGGATGGTGGTCGGGTGTCTCAGCGACTCGGGGTCATCGAGTGGGGTTGCAGAGTTAGGGCACGGCTGACAGAGTCAAAGATTGGGTAAAAAATTAACAAAATATGAATAACCCGAAAGAAGTGATTACATAATAATCGATTTTACCTCTCCTCTTTTCGTTTTTCTCTTTTTCCTAAGAAATAGTAAATTATTACTATATATATGAAAATTAAATTCAACTTGAGATCGAACAACTAAATAAATATTTTTTATTAACTGAGCTGTCTAATTTGATAAAAAATAAATTTTATAGTATCTAACTTCGTCAAGAATTCATGATTACGTGCCACATGTTTACGTCATTCTTGTTATTAATATAGTTATAAGAAGATTTATGCAAACATGCTTTATAATTATGAATAACCTAAATCAGGACTTYAAATGCTTTATTTAATYACGAGACATTAACCCAAACCCATTTTTACATAAAAACATAAACATATTATATAATAACAATACATGAACRATTAATTCACTTTGCAAATCCAACGTAAATATTGTRAGAATTAACTATCATAAAAAGACATTARTTATGTATTYGTTTCCAATCRCCTASTTCGAACTATGGTAAACATTAATATTAATGAAAGCTTAKTAKAACCAATGCTTAAACATATCTTCAACTGAGAGTCATTAATCTCCTTATGTGAAAATTTCTAAACTTGWCTCCCTCTTCATCATTGTCCGCCAATCAAATTTCCAGGTTTATCAATGGTAAGATAAAAAACTTTGCAACTTTGATAATTATTAGAGAGAATGAACTGATATTTGCATCAGATCATCAAACTAGAATTCTCACTATTTACATATGAACATACTAAATTAGAGTATCTATTAATCTCTTGGTCATGATTTCTTGGAATATGTGTTCGATTTCTTATTGTTAGAAAAAACGCAAAATTTAACAAATTTCCCCTCCAATTTTAAGGGCGGTATTAATTCATAAGTTTTGACAAGAAGAATTTAGTACTTTCCAATCAAGTAAAGTACGAGGATATTAGGGTAACTTCATTAATGAATATGTGGTTAATATTTAGTTAAGCATAAATTTGTTCACACAAAAAGGTTAAGTGACATGAAAGAAAATGATATTGGTCTGAAATGCCTTTKGAGTAATGTATAAGGGATATTACATACAAATTGTCTGCTTTGTCTGTTCTGCTATCGCTCCTACAATCATGCAATTACCGCTAACCATCAATAAGAACATTTCCTTTGCCAAAGATTTGGCGAGAACTTCTGCTAGCTGATTTATATAACTAACAAATCTTGTTATCGCAGGATCATCTTGAATCTTATCTATTATATAGTGGAAATTCATCTCCACTTRCCTKGATAAGTCTTGATGATACTCTATTTCGTACCCCCATTTCTTGCCAACCTTATGTTAATTTTTCTAGTCTTTTAGCTTTAGTACTTTCTATTTTTATTTAATTCTCGTATTAATAAATGTCATCTAATATATGACCTATGGACCACCTATACAATGTTAAGTTGGTACTAAAAGGGCTTGATCTTGGAAAATATGTGCAAAGAAGAGAAATTCCCATAGCATTCTTGATCTGAGTAGAGAGGCTTGAACACATGAAGCAAACAAAAAAAGCAAGAATCTCAAGCAATTAATGAACATCCAAGCTAAAAATGATGGATAACTGCTTGTTGGAGTTGACTCATCCTTTTGCTCGAATTGGTGAAGCAAGAAAAAATAAAAAAGGAACCATATTACCAAGAATAGACAGAAGCAAACAAAGCAAGCTGAGTCAGCAGTCGACACTGCAGAGGCACTCATAGCAATGGCTTCGAAAACTCAACCCTATTTGGGCCTTTATAAAGCGATTACAAACATACGAGAAGGGACAGTAGGCGTTAGAGCATAGAAATAGAATTTTAATCAGTTAGCATTAGAATTTACAAGCTGTCAGTAATTGCTAAGGGTCTCCTTCCACAGAAGAGTTATAAAATCATAAACTTTTCAGCTAGTATTCATTAATATGAAATCTCCTAATATGCAAGTACGTGATAAGTAGAGGATTGACAAATTAGAAAATTTCGAAATTAGAATATTTTTTAAGTATTTTTTAGTTATTAATTATTAATTACTTTAAATGATCAAGACGTGTTTTAATTCATTGATTAGAAGGTATCCAGACAATAATATTTTTATTAGAAGAGAAATAAAYCGTAATATTGTTTGTAATGATAATAATAATAATATCCTTTTATCATTTTCTTAATCTTTTCCTATCCATTCTTATCATTTCCTCACATTTTTCTCTTATATTTTTTTGATGCATTTTCTTGCTTCTTAGTCTACCTATTTTCCACCATCACCTTTGCTTCTTAGCTTCTTTTATCCTTTTCCTTATTTTTTAAAAATCATTTTCCTCATATTTTCCTATTCTTTGTCAGAGCATCACTACTCACCTTTTCTTATTTTTTCTCTCATTACCACCTCATTTCTTTTCCTTTCTGGAACATGCGATAAGCTGCTTGATTTTGTATCCACTACCATTATCTTCTTATCCTTCTTAACTCAACGCTTCCTCCTTCATCCTTGCTTATCTAATGTGTTCTTCTCTTTCTCTCTAWTCTCTCTCTATTTCTCTCTTGCAAAAGCCGACCCTTTTCTCTAGTATATTTTGTTTTTCTTCTTTTGTTCCCCAGCTTTTGTATGCCTCATTTTCTGTTATACTGCCTACGTATAATTAGGTGTATACAAAATTTTAATTTATTCTATCATTCTTCATGGCTTCTACACCAGATGGAACCTCAAACTGAAGTTTAGTTACGTGCTGAGCTTTTCTCAAGATAAAATAACATTATGTACCATTTGTGTTAGCATATGCAAATTATAAAGTTGAGCTAACCTAAGATGCATATGAAAATTAGAATAGGTATTCCTTGTAAGCCCCATGGAAGTATCTGATGGTTTAACCGTGCCAGGTTGACTGTGAATCTAGATATTTGTTCTCTAAAGTCAACTTCAATACCTTTTCCTTTCATTTCCTGGTATCTTCTGTTCACAATGCCCAATCCTTGTACTATTAAACCAGTCTCCGTTTATTTGAACGACCTTTTAATCTTGGCCCTGGCTCCATTAAGCTTTTAAAATGCTTATTCTTGTACTTTTGGTACATGAAGATCTTTGATTATATCACGTATCCTAATTTCAAATGAAATGTAATACTAGCCAGGTTCCTAGTTTAATCTTGTCTTTTTGCATTGATTATAGTGATTGTATATGGTTTTGGTTAATAGCACGTGTAATAGACATGTAATTGGGTTAAGAAAATAATGTCATTGGTTTATTGAGTGTAGCACATAATAGGCAGAGATACAACAATACTCTTTAATTGAATGCACATTTGTTGGTTGCATGTATATCTTAGTATTTCATTAGCACATTTATGTAGTATATGGTGTATTTACATATTAATTAATGTTGAGTACATAACGTAGTGTACTTTGATTTTGTCTGATTTATAACATTGTTATGGGTGCCAATCTCAGASAGACACACTTACAAGAAAATATGGATTTATCATATTAGGTTCACATGGAATATTAATTAGATATAGTATATATTGAATATCTTGTAGAGGGAATAGGTTTGCTTTGATCAAATTCACKAGGAAAGAATGGGAGATGGAGAGGAATAAAATTGCAAGGTCCATCGGGCCAATGCATTATTAATTTAAATACAATTTGGTGACCCACAATTAATGCACAACATATGCTTTAAGTTGGAATTTTTTTTTATATATATATAGGGAGAAATAAACATGAAATATACTGGTGAAAATTGAAAACTCTTTTAATGAGTCATATCATAAGTGAGATATTATCATAGTCTTATTATAAGATGTAGACTAAGACAATCTCTTATAATTTGATTATAAGACATGATGATCAAGAAGAGTAAAAGTTCAATATACAAATCCAGGATACCATGTGAGTCATTCCGTTTTATAAACTTCCTAAAACATGTGATTTTGTACAGCGTACTTTCGAAAGATGTTTTCAAGTCCTCTCTAAAGTTTTAAAAAGAATATTCTTCAAACTCTTTTAGAGAACTATTGTACATATTGTTTCTAAATGCTTGTATATATCATAGATGATAGTACGACATAACTTACGAAATGGATTGTTCTGTTCAAACCAGATGTTTGCTCGATTAACATGAAAAATTGGATTTGGATATCAAATGGTTGTTTTTATACTTGACATGGATTTAATCAKGAGTTCCAATATTTCATTGATTAACTTGTGCATTAAGTTTGTTATTGAGACAGACTTGAAATGTATACATATTCTAATGATTGAGTACTCAATCGGTGACTCCAAGTACTAGTCAGCAGGCAAAACACTGCGCTTAGCTGGTTTTGAGGCCGAGGACCTCTTGAGTTGTCTAGACGAAAGTGCTTCGGGAATTGCCAAATGGCTAAAATCGGTGGATCATACCTATGGTAAGCTGAGACTGTATCTRGYGGACGGCTTTGTCATATGGTACCCAAGGTAAATTTTGGATATCGTACCCCTTGTTAGGAGGTTTAACCAAGGGGGCAGGTGACTTCTATAGCCGCAGCTAGCTAGCTTACTTGTTACTATTCACGAAGTTTGGTTGAAAATCGCATGTTTACTTGGAGAGATAAGGTTGGTAATTCTTGGACCAGTAGGTGAATCTCTTACAGTTAAGGTTTGATTTTCTTGACTAAATACTTTGCATGGAACATTTTATGAAACTAGGCATGTATATTTTATTAAACTGCRTTCTTTCGTAAGTAARGGTTTCTAATATTTGTACAGGGATACTTGTTGATAAACAATGATTTGATCTTTTCTTATTTGAAATGTAAGAGATTGTATACTATTATAGTATATCATGATTTTTTGAATGTTTTCTAGTGAAATTGTATACTATCACATAAGCACGGGACTCACTGAGTCTAGCTCATTCAATTTTCACATGTTTTAGTGACATGTGCAGACGCTTAGAGAGGTAAAGTGACTTCGCTTAAAAGAATTATGTCGTATATAGATTTTATGATGCCTGGAGATTTCTAATCATTCGTAACGGTTAGAGAGTCTATAATGTCATCTGAGAGTTGTACTCTCATATTTTGGGGATTATGCTGGGAAGTTTAATTCTATATATTTGGGAAGTGTAAATATTGTAAGATTATATACTTAATGAGATGTTCATATTCTACTTATTGTTTTAGGTGCTTTGAATGTTCAACTGTATTGACTGTCGAAAGACAAGCGACGCCCATACAGGCCCAATGGCACCTAAGTGAGGCTGGGTCGTCATAAGAGCCCAATCTTATATAGAATATTTATGAGCTTTGTTACTAGGGATCAGACGACAATCTTTCTGTCTATTTTCTGTAATCATTTTATGAATTTCTGCCTATTTTATTGAAGTTACCTTAATCTTTCAAAAAAAAWTTTCCATTTTATAAAGTTAAGTTAGGTAATCCATCGAAAAGTTATGAAGTTTCTGAAATGCAACCCAGATTTTACCTCATCAATGTTTCATAGAAGTCCTAGGCCGTAATAACAAAGCTTGAGATAGAGCTTAGTTATTAGGATTAAGATTGTGCCTAGTAGGAAAGTTGAAGGCTAACCTTGTTTGAGACATTAAGGAGGATAAAAAATGCAACTAAGGAGGATAGAAACCACCCTTAACACTTTTTGATAGCCAACATCATCTATAGTTAGTAGCTATATTTCATATCCAATAGATTTATGATTGATGAGATAGTGAACATTGCTCAGATTTTTGCTAAGGGTTACAGAAAGAACCATCTCTGACCTTAAGCATGCATATCTGAACAGTGGGAACCGAATAGAGTTGAGGACACTTAACTTTGTTCAGAGAAATTCTATAGCATTCTAGAACTATAGATTTAAGCCAACATAAACATATGTTGCATATTCAATTATTCCTACATCTTCATGTTGAATAGAGTTTGTTAAGATATTACTCAGCTTTGCTCTATGGTACTAAAGAATTCATAACTAACTTTAACTTAACTGATGGATTTTACTTTACATAAATTTTACTGCTACAACATTTTTGTCTATCTTTATTAAAGTTTATACGCATCTACATCATTAAACTATCTTCAAGGGAACGATACTTTACTCATCTTAACTGCTTTTAGGCAACGTAAACTTGCGCTGAGAGTATGTATTTAATCATAATTATTTAGAAACTCGACATGCATTGTTCGTTCATAAAAATCGGATTCGTTGTTGATACGTCTTGAAAATATCCCTTGTACCCCCATTTTTGCTCACTTTTTAGTATTTATTCTAGTGCTTAGACTTAGATTTATAATATTTATCTTTAAAATTTTCATAATAATAAGAGTTAGCATGCATAGCTTCAAAACCACTTAAACAATACTCAGTAAATGCTAAAAAAGTTTTGTCTTGGAAAGCATTTGTAGAGGTAGTGATAATGCTACAGCATCCGGAGTCTTAGGGGAGGCTGTAGGACACGTGAAGCATCGACAAAGCACAGGATCCCAGTATTTAATGAACATCTAAGCTGAAAAAGACAGATAACAGACTATCGGGGTTGACTCTACCTTTTTATCTAAAATGCTAAAGCAATGAAGGACTGGTAGGAGTCCATATCTGTTAATGTGTATGCTGCCATATTATATTGTCTGAATAGATCCCTTAATGTTTGTGTGGTTGTTATTATGATAGAAGACAAGGAGAGTAGATTTAAGTTTAGATCAAAGTAGGTTTTACTCTGTTAAGTGTAGTGATAGTCCTACAAGCGTTTCAATTAGATAGCAAGGTTTCTTCAAGATAGAACGCCCAACCTTAGTTTAGAGCTTTTATCTATTGTTGTTAATAGGGGAAATAGAGACAACAGTTTCCTTTGCTTCTTAGATTATTTTTTTATTTTCTATGACAAACATTTCAAGCTTACTTAGATTTATTTAGAGCCATTAAGCTGAATGAAGTCAGTGCTTGTAGCCAGTTTAGCTTCTGAAATGTAATTCTCAGTTTCATTCTCAAAAGCTAGGTTTTATTAGAGTTTAAATCATCTTTTTAGATAGCATTCTTAACCTATGTATAACCTTTAACAATAAACTTCCAAAAAAATTATAATCAATTTTAAATCGAAAAAAAAATGAAATTGTTTGCTAGAGAGAATATAAAAGAGAAGGGTAGACAAGGAGGAGAGAAAGCTGATTGGAAGTTTGCTTTTTAAATAGGTGTAATTTTAGTCAAAATATTAATTGAGTAAAAGCTGTGGCTACATTACAAATTTGAATTTTTAAAAAAGTTTAAAGAACATAAAACAATCAGACTCATCTTAAAGTTGACTACGCAAAGACCTTAAACATGACCGCGATCTGGCCATACTTGGGCTTTGGCGTTACCCCGATCTCGAGTTCGCAAATTTTTTCAATTTTAAGTAAAAATTTCAAGCTAAAGGCCTTTACATTTTTCAATGAAAAATAAACATTTTTAGATGGCCATAATATACGTAACTTTAATTCAGAAATTTTTTATAAAATAGCTAAAATCAAATTTTAATGAAGAAAAATAGATTAGTTTGCTAATAAGGATTGTTAGAAGAGAGAGAGAGAGAGAAGAAAGCGTATTTTAAGAAGCAATGCAAAAAATATCTTTTTACATAGTGTGTATTTTGGTCAAAATTTACCATTGATACAAGTAAAAAGGCGATTGCTTTAGAAATTGAAATTTATTTAGTAGTTCAACCCACTTTCAAAAACTTATAAAATTATTTTAATATTTGTATTCGAATATATGATTTTAATAATTTATCGCAATAAAGATTTTACAAAAAAATCTAAAATCATGGTTTCGGTATATATATAAAGGAAGAAATAGGTAATTGGGATATAAACATATATTTCTATTAAAAAAAGAGATAACAATTTTATTTTAACATGAAAAGAAAATACTTAGATAGGGCAATTACAAACTTTGTTTTGCTTGTTTCTTTTTGGTAGGTATATGAAAAATTTTCATTAAATTAAATTTCATAACTCATTTAAATAATAAGAGCTATTTTTTAAAGCGCTTTCCATTACAGAAGAAGATATTTTGCACATCTCGACCATGAAAGTGAACAACACATGTGACAAGGTTCAAATAATGAAAATCAAGAATGTGGTTCAACAAATTAATTAATGTAATGTTACTCCTTAGATGTGACTTCAACCAATCAAATTAATTCACCTTATCTAGCCAAAATAAAGGGAAGAGATCCAGACATTCATACTAAGGTCCACCAAATTTCTTTTCAAATTCCGAGATCAAGCTGCAAATCCAAACTCTCAAGAAATTTCAATCGGGAAAAATTCAAAGGGAAGAATTAACGGATTGAGTTTGAGTTCCTGACGTAAAAACATTTCAAAGATTATATTTTTTTTCTATCAAACTTATTAATATCAATACTTTGTTACATCTCTTATTTTCTAATTATATTTTATAAATGAGAAATTCGTGTAAATACTTTTCATTTTCCTTTTCCTTACGAAAGTGTGAGAAAAACTTTTTTCCTTATTTTTTTATTGTAATTTTCTTCATCTCTTTCTGTCTTTTCTTTTCCTCAGCTATTAACCACAAGAAAAATTTTTCTACGAAAATACTTTTTCTTTTCCATAGCAAATCCTTGAATGAAACAGGGCCTTAATGTTTTATTTTTCATGTTATAAGTTGCTTTTTCCCCTTCCATTAATTGATTCTTTCCACAAATTTAGAGTCAAGATGAAGTAACTTAATTTTTAATTTACATGTTCTAAGTATTTGAAGAGTTGTATAATGAGTTAATTTTTTTAGGAATATTTAGTAGCTTGAATAATGAATATGATAACACTTAGGTCAGCTGAATTTCACACAAATATGTATGCATCTACGTAATTTTTATACATGATTTTGACAAATAAAAGGGGAAAGAGAGGAGAAGACACGGATGAGGTCATGGTAAATTTTGTTTTTGTTTTTGGCAATTTACATACGAAAGTGGGGATATAATTTTGTACTTTCTATTAAAGAAGTTTTTCACAAACATGTCAACAAATTCCACTTGTATGAGATACTTTTTTCTAAAGCTCACACGTGAGTTATTTTTTATTCAATTTTTTCTTACGTAGGTAGAGAAAAATACATATTTACATATATTACAAAGAAATATTAYTTCATCTTAGGTTTGAAAGTTCTTTGTTCGATGTTTAATTTATAAATATTAAAATAAGATATTTAGCATAAATAA
The DNA here is from genome assembly GCA_001752375.1 of Rhazya stricta. Taxonomy (NCBI): domain Eukaryota; kingdom Viridiplantae; phylum Streptophyta; class Magnoliopsida; order Gentianales; family Apocynaceae; genus Rhazya; species Rhazya stricta. The sequence goes on along the minus strand of MEJB01000012.1, from coordinate 3,131,768 downwards.
AGCGTATAATTCTAAAATTGAGATAAAATAAATAGACAACTAAATTTTATTATTGGATATGTAAATAAAAAATATTATTTTAAATATAAGTAGTTTTTTATTTAATAATAGGAAAACTATACTAGTAATTGATGATGCGAGATGACATTATTGTTCATTAGAAGAGAGATAAACGAGAGTGAAGCGCCATTGATGAAAGAATGAAAAAGATGTCGACAGTATTCACTCAAATCAGACTAAAATTATAGTATTATGTTAAAAACTAAATTTAAACTATATAATTACGTATAAGCTAGAAATATTTTAAGATAATAACTTAACGGTGGAATACTTAATTTATAGTTATGAAATTAAATTTCCAATTTTGGAAGCAAACACCCAAAAAGTAATAATAATAATAAATTACTATTGCTGCTAAAAAGGTGCAGGAATGTCTTTGTTGATTAATTTCTGACGACATGCTTGTTAAATTGTGACAACATTTTAGAGCAAAATACCAAATTAGAATATCTAATATAGAAAGCTTATTTAGATTTATTCATATGACCATTGGCCTCCAAATGTATTGGTTCATTATGATGTCAAATTTTTATTAAACTACGCCAATCAATTGAGGACAGTGCATTCAAGTTATCTGAATTCCATTTCATCCATTAACAACCAAAGCAATTGGAAATTGCAAAAAGAATGCAAAAAGGAAAGAAAAGACGMTATTGGTTTTCTTTCTTGGAACAGGAAAAATCATATCAGATGCAGATCAAGAAAATCAAGGAGAAATAGAAACATATAGTATCCAGTTGGCCATTTAAGGTCTACAAAATCATCTCTAATACCATTCTAATTTCTCTGGATTGGAGCTAAGGGGTTCCAGGAACCAATAAGCACTTTATACATAATAAGAAGGGCAAAAATCTTCACTTTGGCTTTGCTATATCAACACTGCAGCAAATGAAGATGATCTTTAAAATTGGAGCAGAGGAAGGTGAAGGGAGACACTGTTTCTAGTCATGCCAGCAAAGAAGCATGACAATACATCTTCTTATTATGAATAGCCTACCTCTTTGCTCTCTGAAGTATTCACCAACACTTCTACATCTCAACTTTGTTCTTTTAGAATCTCCAGTTGCAACTCTCTGCATCTCAGCCCTGTACATTCTCTTCTCATGTTCGTCTTCTTGTGCTTCTYCGCAGGCTCTATTCAGGAGACCAACTCTGGACACCGACCTATTTAGATGCCCTTCCTTATATAGCGAAGAAGGGGATAGGGTGTGGTCCTGCAGGCTTACCTAGTTCTTTCCAAGAATGTGTAGTTTTATACATGTTGGAAATCAATAACCATAGCTTTTTTCTTTCTCCTATTACTACAAAAGGCAATACACTTTGGGGCCGACATACAGGGCAACACGCGTGCCAGACCCCACACTTTACGAGTTTCATCCTCCTACTTCCAGCTTTCATGTCTTGCCAACAAGTATTAAGGAACTGTACGTAATATAAGCCTGCCTGACCAAACTCAGGTTCAGATATGCCTAGAGTTTTTTTGCCTCAGAGGAGAAAAGGATTATGTGAAACAGGTGTCTTGTCTGTTATTGTTTGACAAATCTTCATCCATTCATGCAATATATATCTCAGCGACAAAAGAATATTCATCTCAAGGGTCATTGATCATCCACAACCAGAAGGCTTGACCCAAGCTTATGAATTAATGCATTGACTTCTCGTGGATGAAAACATGAGCCTGATTACTAACTGAAATGCTCTGCATGCACAGTTGCTGCTACAGTCTCTTATGGTCTCATTAAATTCATGAGTTTTCGGGTTCTGGGGATATAAGCCAAGCAGATTACCTGGAAGAAGTCACATTGGATCTGCTGTCTTGAACAATCTGAGAAATGTCAAGAACAAGCAGAAACAGGGTATTATTTTTACCAACTCTATTATGAAGTTTAGGTCCCATGCTGAGTTTGCAGTTCCCTACCTGCAATAATAGTAGAGAAACTAAACTGTACGGTTSCAAAAGATTAAAAGGCACGTGATGATCACAAGAAAGACATGGTCAATGTCTTAAACCTGGTAGACATCTTTAATTTAATATATGCTTCTAAACCACATCCTTCTATATGGAAAAAAAAACAGCATCTCCATTGACAAGGTACGACTCAGCGCCTATTTCCCTGTGTATCTGATCAATATCAATACCTTCTCGAAAAGGAATGTACGGAGGGAAATTTAGAATCTTTAGGCCCAGAGGATAAAAGGAGCAAACATATTCAGTTTTGCTACTCTTCTTTTTCCATTTTTAGGTCACTAAAGAAACTCTTTTGCTTCATCTTCTCTGATAATCATATGTACGTAGAAATTAAGAACACTTCAAATTTAATTTCTTGGGTAGAAAATTAAGAAAATTATGCATGCTGATGCAATGTATCAAATTGAAAAACTATGCATTTCAGAAATTGCTTGAGCCATGCTATTCCGGTAAAAAATAAAAATGTTCCCGATCCCACGTACAGATAAAAATATGAGAAAGAGAGAGCTACAGCTCCAAAAATATCACAAAGCTAAAAAAAAAAAAAAAAWCTCCACAGTAACAAGAAGGGTTTATCCTTGACCACTATCTAGTAGAAATGGCCGAAAGCAGTGTTGTTTTTAATTCCTCAATATCCTTCAGCAATTTCTCATTCTCAGATTTCCTACACCGGATCTCAATGTCTGAAGCTGCACACAGGACCAAAATGCAATACGAGAATYAGTGGCTGGAARCAACAAAAAGAAAAAATTAACATAAGATGTATATATTCTGAGCAAGCTAAAATAAAAATTAAGAGACTGAAAGACGCTATGTAATGAATGCCAAAATAAGGATAAGATATCAAGGGTAAGATGCCYGAAGCATTCCATAGAATGCTGTGAAATTGAACCTCTGCATTCTTTTCCATTTTTGTTTTGGAATGGAAATTATCAGTGATTTTGTGTAATGGTATGATATAGTATGACATTTACCAGTGATAGAGCCTTGAAGATCTTCAAGTACCTCTTCCACAAATGCTGTCATTGACTTTTGCAGAGCATTATTTTTCTTTGAAAAAGTATAGATTTCGGTTTCCAGAAATTCTTTCTCCATCAGAAACGTTCCTATTCCAGAATTTTCTCCCTTACTAACAATTTCCTGAAAGTCTAGGCATGTAGTGATGAATCCTTCTCTGTAACAAAAACAATAATTAGGTTACACATAGCATGACCAAACTTATTTTATGCCAGTGGTAGAAGCATAACCCATCAAAATCGCTGAGAAGCCTGCATAATTTTCGCCAGACGAAAGATGAAATCGTGCTGGGAATTGAAACCCCCATGGGCATAGTCCTTTTAACTTCATTATACAAAAAGGGTTAACGAACGACAACTAAAAGTTCCGAGAATTAATTACATTACTAAGGAACGTGTAGACACATAATTAAGGCTACAAAGCGAACTTAATTTATCAGAGCAAGCATAATTTCAACTTCAAGGAGAAAGCCAGTCCTCGTGGCTATCCTGTTGAGAAAATTGACTTCACGGAATGCAATCGTAGTTGCTACCTAGCATTTAACTGTCAGAAGAATGCATAGACAATTTCAGTTTTTCCGGCAAATGAAGACATCAGAAGCTAACAAATACTAGTACTTTGMAGTTATTGGTTCACGCTCTGATATGAAGACAAAAACGGTTTGCTATGACTAAAAAATTCTTCAGCATTTAAATGGTTCAGAACATTACCGCTTGCAATTCATTCTTCGTCTTGTCTCGTCTCTCTTGATTTTTAGACAACGTAGCTCTTCCTTCAAGAGTTTCACTGAATTGGTTGAATCAGCTAGGAAGGAGACCATAGTCACTAGAATGCATAACTTTATATAACTTTATAACCGATTAAACTGATTCTCACAACCTAAACAGGTTAATGAGACAATTTTTAAAAATTCTCGATTGCAAAATTCACGATTCTCATTTTCTCACAAAAGATTTCAACAAACAAATTTTATCTATTACTGATGTACCGGCGACAGACTTCAAACCAAATATCTCAAACTGTAACTCGTTTGCCGCTCTCGTCAATTCCGATTCTCTGGCAGCCAAAGCGCTCTCAATCTCCTGGCACCTTAGGATTTCCGATTCGATATCTCTGGTAATCTGGATATTCTTTTCAATTTCTTCGTTTACCTGAAACAAAAACGAAAAATCAAATATCTACCGATCATCTACAATTGTATATGCATATCTAACGTTTGCGAGTACATTCCCACAATATGAATCTACCTGATCGAGCATGTYGATTAGAGAAGATATCTGACAAAGCATCGCGCCTGAATCGCTCATTCTCTGTGTTTGCATTTGTGTGTGCCTTGCCATCTGTGTTTCTGTTTCTTCAAACTTCGCGCGCTTTGCAGCTTCTTTRTATCTACAAYTTATTTTGAGTAAATTGCACACGGCCTGTCGAGCTTCCGCTTGTACGTTATCGGGCAATAACAGAATACTGTGGACGAATAGGGATATTGTTCAATTTGGCCCTGCTTTATCGGATCACTCACCAATTAATTCCTTTTTCTATTCATTACTTTCATTTTAAATGCGAGTACGCGAAGATGAAAAATAACTAATTGATGTTTGATCCAAAATAAAGCAATATCCTGGGGATATAAAACCCCATTGAATTCATGTAACAATATTCATATTCTAAGAATTCTTCTTCCTTTCCTTGGCTTTCATAACTATGGAGAGAGATTTATGACTCCCTTGCTACCAAGTTGGAAATTCACATTTTACTCGGACACAAAAAATCTATAAGAAATTGGACCATCTTCTGTTTAGGGCCAAATTGGTGCAGTGTTTTGTTAGTAATTTGTAGGTGTGAATCTCTACGACATTAAACTATTCTTGTAATCACACAGAAATTTGTGTGCACAGTAAAAAGCAAGTCTTCCTAACTAGCCTGTGCCAAAAGGCATGACTTGCATAGCCATTCACAAATCTCTAACATCAAAGACAATGCAGATTGTCACCACCCCGGAAACTTAATTAGGATGGTTTATACCTTCTCTTGAATTGCAATTTATAGATGATTTTGGCAGTTAAGGCAAAAGCCACTGGAGCTCTCCTTAACTTATAAAACAAGACCAGAAAGCCAATAAGCTTGTTGTGCAAATAGATATGCACTTAATTGAACGTATATGTAATTTGTACTAATATCACAGCTAGTTGGACAGAAAACAGAGTGCAAAACACTCCAACTAGTAGGTACAAAGAACAGAAACGGCAATCTGTCAACTAGCTGTGCCAACTAGGGGCAGAAGTTTCAAAAACATCAATTGCAAAAGGATGTGCTATTGAAGGACATCAAATTGATGCATAACTTAGCATGGRTGTGTCAAGCGTCCTGCAAGCATACGACATTCTTTTTCAGTGAAAACATTAAAATGTATCACATGATCAACCGATGAGATAAGCAGTTTATTAAACCAAAAATGGGTGCACAGACCATGAAGGATGAGATATATCTTTCAAGGTTTGCCTTCTCAGAGAGATCATAGACAAACCATTTCTCATGAGCAGTAGTCAGATCTCCATATGCAACTTCTGTACATAAAGCAAAATGGTTAGACTTCAATTGAGGTTGAAGCAAGAATCCTAGAAAGGAAACAAAAGTCTACACAAACCTTGAACAAGTACATCCATTTCCCCATAGTAGCTTTTTAATTTCCAGAATTTGCGACCTTTAGCATCTAAAAGTATAGGGTAGGACCTTACAGCATGGGAGTGTTTCCCTTGAGATGTTGCAAATATATAAGTCAGTTGCAAATATTGAATTGATTGGCAAAGCTGTACTTTTCTTTCTCTCAAATTTGACACTGAATAGAAAGCCGGATAAGAAAGAATTTACRGATATAGGAATAAATAGAAGTTATGATTGCTGAGCACCAAATAGTATCATATTTATGCACACTTCTACTTTCTTAGGCTCCTCTGAATTTGAACTATCAGTACCCAAAAATAAGGAATGAAAAGAAAAGCTACCATGTGATGATATGACTTCCGAGACATAACTATAGATTTTCTAATATGAGCAYGCAGTGTAGTAGGCGTACTCTTCATCTTAATGTTTGCTGCTTCTAGSTTTTTTGCAAGAGATTCAGCAACTTCTGCTTTTATAACTGAAACAAGTTTTTCATGCTCTGCAATGGAAAGTGGAGCCCCATTTTCCAAAAAAATAGCTTTAGCCAACTCATCCTGGAGCTTCTTTCTTTCATTCTTCTCCTGCATAACTCAACATCTTTGTCAAAATAGTTTCAGAAGAAATTAAAAGCTAATACCAGTGGAGTTACTACTTACTTTGTGTAAATACCTCCATGAGAAGCATTTGTTTTGCTCTCTTTCTTTCGTCAAGAAATTCTGAGTTCTTTTCATCTATCCAATTGCGTAGCTCTCTGGAAAATATGACAAATGGTCAGCAAACTTCAACAATATCATGTTATAACTAAAATGTATAGCAGTGTGCCCTACGTAGTCCCAAGAGCTTCATCACACAGAAAAATCAAGATTCTGAGCTTGTTTGAGGTGTTGAACTTCTCATATTTATCAGGCCCCAGCTCAGAACAATCCAAGATTAGTTCATCTGATAAGTACGGGCACTTGGCTATATAATTCTCTAGCGCTTCCAGCCATGAKTTTCTACCTCTASCTTTCAAGGARGAACATCTGCATTAAAAATTGGATAAAAATAGTTACTCTATGTAGCCAGACTAGCTTCCACAGGTAAGTCAAAGGCACGTACCCTTTTTCTTGATCATTCCGTATCATGGATAATAATTTTATATGAAGCCWCTCAACAGAAAAGTATTGTTTTCGASGAGAATCTTTGATACCTGTTAATTCTCGAAGCAACGTTTCAGGCTGCCCTTTCTTCAGAGCAAGGACCTATTAGGCAACAATATATTGATGAGATATATGTGGTGCTTGGACTTCTCATTCATTTGCACTCCTACATGCTAATTCATCTTCTGTTTTATGAAAAACTGAAATAGGAAAAAGAAAAAAAAATGTAAAATAATCCTAAGAGATGAGATTTTGGCCCAGAAACTTTCATTGTTTAGACTGAAGCTTCAAATTATGATGAATCAATAACCTTAAGTAAACTTAATGTAGCATCCAACTAAATCTGATAAACCCAAATTGTATGAGTAGTTCTTAACCTGTCCAAAAGCTTCACAAAATTCCAGAAACTGCAATGCATGCCCCACATCCTCAGCCAGCAAATCAAGATCAGCTACTCTATTCAACACAGTACCCGGAGGCAGGGGAAGATCAATTTGTGGAACTTCGATATCCACTACTGCAGTTTTTCTACTGAATTGAGCTCCGTGAACTATCTTGTTTTCAGCTGGAGTTCTTTGAGTGCTTTTSTTTGTAGGCTCTTCGTCGTGATCATTGCTTAACTCACTCGAGATGCTCTTAATCAAATGTATGTCATGAGGGGCTTTAATCATCTCACTAGCACTAGGCATTTCATTTTCTTTTCCTTTTCTCATTGGATCATCTGTCATTGTAGTATCATTTTTTCCTTTTTCTTTTGTATTATTRTCTTTTCCACCAACTTTTTCTAAATCCGTGATTCGACAAGTTGAATTAGTTTTCTCATCAGGGTCGTTTTCTTTTATTCTGTCCTTTGGCCCTGCTGCTCCCTCCTGCAGAATGTAATTGATGAATAAATAAACAGATACAAACTCTGCATAATCTGAAAATCTAAAGGCTCAAGAATATTGGAGTTCCTCTAAAAATTTGTTATTAGCATCCTCCTGTTTTTAGGCTTGAGTTTGATACYMAAAGCAACAGATCACAAAGTRAAATACAAGAATGGTCTCAAAAACACAAAGTGGCATCCCAAAATAGGATTTATTAAGTCTCATTTAATGAGTTTGCAATTTCTCAAGGACAAAGATCACTGCACCTCATTAGAATCCTTTTTCTTCTTTGGTGATGCGCCTTCATCTTGCTCAGGCTTCTCAATTTCTTCCAATTGCAACATTTCTGAAACTGAAGAAAATCCATTTGCCTTCGCCGTGTGAAGTAGTACCCCAGTAGGCCTACAACCTCTCTTCTTCCTAGAAATTTCAATAGTAAACATCCAATAATTCGAGATTGAYTCAGAATTAAAAAATTTCCTCATCTCTTAATCACCCACCGAAAAAAGAAAAAAAAGGTACTCACATGCATATACTGCAATTGCAAACTCCTCTACAACTAGGGCATTTCCATTGACAACCCAATTCCGTTGCTTCTTCAGCTTTTTCCCCGTACCTGTTTCAGATGCAATTTTGAATGCCCAAATAGGCTTAACAACTACCACCTAAATATTCATGCTTTTCTCTGTGACGGAAAAGGAAGAGCAGATTCTGGAAGAAATAACTTTACGCAATCAAATTACATACACAAGAATACTGATTAAAGGTACAACTGTTGCCAATTATTCCCTGTCTATTCATTTCTACTTCCAGACAATGTAATTCCAAGTAGAAACGGGGGATGGAGAAAAATGATTCCTTTCAAGATTGAAGGAAAAGGAAACCTGTTTAAGAGGCATATATGGCAGTAATGGAAGGTGCATTTCTTCTCCCCGGTGAGATTCTTGCATGATACTGAAAAATCCACGGTCTTTTGGCGGCACTAACCACACCAACAAACCATGAACACAAGCATGCAAGTGTGGATTAGCAAAGAAAATTTGTAGTTTGAGCCAATGTACCTGGTGACAGGACTTGCCATTCTCAGAATCGTAGATTCTTCCACCAATGAGTCGAATCCCAAGTGACTTAGTGCGCTTAATCAATGAAGAAGAACAAGTTTTTGACCTCTTCGTCTTCTCTTTCTCTTCTGCAGGAGTACAATTTCTTTGCCTTTTCTTTTCTTTCTTTTTGGTTTTTTGAGAAGCTGAAGAAGTGGTTCTGGAAGCAGAAGCACGGGTCAACGCCATGGATTCGGGCATTCTTCGATGTTGTTCTGTGTCGTGCCTAGAAGAGCAGGAGAAAAAGGGGATGGTTTGAGATTAATTGCAAATTTTTGTAGCTGCTCAAACTTGCTCGGGCTTCGGTTGTCTTGTCACCGGCAAAGGCCAATAAACACAGCGCACTAAGCGGGAAGAAAGAGAAAAGTTGTCAGTTGAAGATTTTTCACTTCTTCAACTAATCCACCATTAATTGTATTAACAGTTCCATTTTCACCAATTTTTTAATCAGAAAATTAATTTTCTCACTGGAAACTGTATATCATAAATGGCATTTCTTTACCTTTCTTTTGTGGATAATAAGAAATAAGTATTAACAACAAACCGCAAGCCAGTCTCTGGACAAGGATACTGAGCTGCAAGATTACTTCTGAGTTTTGGTACTTAGAACAGAATGTCCACAATGGACTTGGACTTTGGAGTTTCCATTGAGCTTAATTCTGAATCTATCCAACATCAATTCCTTCAGTTGCAATGAATTGTTATTCTTATAGCTTAATTCATCGCCTTCATAAGATTAGCATGAAGCCAAGGCAAGGTGAAGAATAAAAGCAGCATATTCAAAATAAGGTGCATTCACCTCAATCTGCCAAATGAATTTACAATTCGTGCAAAATCACAAAGAATATAGAGATAAATCTAATAATTGCGAGCTGGTTACTGAAACTAAAATTAGAAGAAAAATGAGTATTTATACCACATCCCCATTCAATTGCAAAAAACACAGTAGAAGTCACAAGCAAAAGATAACTGAGAAGCTTCTCCAAAACTGACCATACTAAGGATAACTGCCTACTATATCTGTAAGTATAATCTACATAGGTTACATTGTTCTGTTATCAACTTCACAGAGAGTTCACACAATCCACAGATTTTAACATAAACCAAAGTTGGACTACATTAATTGTTCTCCACAACTGCCTTGTCAATCTCATCCACATTCTCCCGTAAAATGTTCCACTGGTCCATAGGCAGCGAGATACCTTTCTTCCCAGGCATTTGCTTTCCATCTTTCAYGTAGAACTCTCTAATATCAACCACAATCTTCCCTTGCCAGTTTCTCACTGATACCCTCCGATTCTTTGATATCTCACAGACTATGATGTCATCAGCAGCAGCATCATCAGAATCATCAGGGGCGCGATCTTCATCATCCTTCTTCCTTGCCCTTTTCGACATCTTTATCCAATTCTAGCAAAGAAGAATGTCAGCCAAAGTTGAGGTGATTGTCACATGCATATCTCGAAGCAAGCCATAGATGCACTATTCAATACAAATTTGTAACCACATGTCACGAATCTAAAGGTTCTAGAACCTTATTCCTAAAAACTCAAAAGAATGACATCCGATTCAATAGTTTATGAAGTTTGCATAACCTATCTGGCCACTGCCTAAGAAAACATGTTCAATTAACAGGGGAAAAAATTGCTACTGATATGGAGAATGAAATAGTTTTCACATGGATGAGGTTAGCCCTAAAGCTTCAACATGAGAAGATAGCCATATACTTTAGTTGAAGAAGTATGCCAAATTGCTCCAGATGAACCCCAAGGAAAAGAGATGCCTGCAGGCTACAAAAATTACAAAGTTCCAAAGACCACACGACGTTTTTACTTCCCAAGGAAAATGAGAGATTGTTAATGGAAAAAGCTCAAGATATTGCACWATATTACAGAAAGAATTTAATTTATGAAAGGAGAAATTYTTCCAAAAGAGGCTACATAAGAAAATTCTTACCAAGACCCAAATAAGATAATCTGTTCCCAGATTATCACATTACTATCCATAAAAGCACACAATGAGCAGGATTTAGTCACACATTCACAGGTTCCCAATTAGTGCAGTTAAAATTCATATATACATGACAACAATTAAGAAAACCTACAAAATTGAGCCATGTATATTCAAAAGAAAATCTTCACCTTCAGGGTTGCAGTGCCAGGTGAGCGCCGCTTCAAAAAAAAAAAATATATTTTTTTAATTAAAAAGAAAAAGCTGTAGAATTGCTTCTCTGTGCGATCTGTCGTGCATTTCCATAATTTCATCCATGAAAAAGAAGTGAAATCATTTGTACAAACTGTAAAAAAAATTCACACAAAAAGCAGCGCTTATATATACATCGACAAAGCAAAATAAATAAGTTGGCTGTAAGAGTTTCCAGGCAGATTGCTCTTACTTTGCCGKAGGTTCTGGACGGCTTCGAAATCAGCTGATTAGGTTACCGTCGATGACAAGAGATTTCRAGGGTTTAGCGCCAAGGAATGTCTCTCAGTTTCTGCTCTCTCTCCAATGCTCTATTTAACCGTGAGAACCTTAAAACTTAACCATGGTCCGTAGTTAACTAGGGATCAACTGTAATACTAGTTGAGAATTCGTCCGCGCGGAAGCTGTATGACAAAATAGGAAACCGGCGTAACCTGCTTTTTGCGATCCAAACAGGCATTGATCTTCGGTTTCATCCTATTCTTGACATTGACTTTAATGCTAATAAATTCAATTTTATCCGAACCATAACGCTAGACAGTTATTTTAGAAGACCATAAAAATGTATTATATATTACATCTTTTAATATTTTATCGCTTCAAATGTTTCACTTATTCTTAATTAAATATTTAAATAGAAAAAAATTATAAAAATTAATGTTATGAATTAAATGAAAACGCTATTCTTATTAGTGATAAAGTTAATATTAAAAATAAAGTAAAAAAAACCAAGACCTGTTTAATTCTTAAAAAGCAGGTTCGGCATTTGGACCCTATGTGATATTATAAATATGACCAATTGATATTATCGGTTCGAGAAAGTACATTTTGCCTTAAATTTATTAATATGTTATTATTACTTGATCTACCCATGAACTCTGCATATATGCAGAGGATAAGTTGGACTTTCCCTTTTCTTTCTTGTGATTCTAGACAAAGAATAAGAGAAATTACCCTCCAAGAGAGACGAATTTTGGGCATGACCACTTGCTGAACAGAGGATCTAGCACACCATTCCAAATACATGTTGTTTTGAAGCCGGTATCTGTATGCCACGGGTTAGGCAGAAAGTAATGCAGAAAATCGGAAATAGAGCCGACAACTAAAGAAGCAAACCGATTCTATAATCTTGATTTTATTAATTACSAAGAAAGCATATTCTTGCTGCTCAAATATGCTTGAAACTACACTATTCAAGAAAGAATCCTGTGAATGTTTTCGAGTTTTTAACAGAAAATAGCTGGCTGAGTGGGATCAAAGCATAAGAAGGAAGGACAGGAATTTCAGATAGGGTTAAGGCTAATTCTGGCCCTTGGYAACCATAAATCTAGAGGCACCAAACGCAGCAAGCAATTTGACTCAGTGCCAATACAGGCAGGACAAAGACGGAGAGCATGAGGAGGAAGTGAAATCTGATATACATAATCATCATCAACGAAGCAATAATCATTTGCAGCAATTAGTATATCTGTAAAGCGCAACTGATATTCTCACAAGTGTCAAGTACTAATGGATAGGGTATGCAAAGGGGAATTGCAAGGAATGAGTACAAAAATCCCTTCAAATATGCAAACATTAAGCGCTAATAGTCATGTTAATCAAAGCTGCAGAATAGGCAAACATTTGCAAACCAGAATGCATCTCCCTAGAAACTAAAAGCTTGTAAACTTYCCATCAATTTCGTCCTGCTACTCTCCCTGATGCCTCCAGTTTCTTCCCTTTCTCAATCTCACCTTATGCTCTAATAGTTTACACAATAAATAGACAAAGCATAAGGTATAATTAGAACTACTGCTTCATAGTAGGCTTCTCGAGACTTTGTGATGACCAAGTAACTTCTAAATGCAYAGTCATATCATATTTGAGCAAAACAAAAAGAACTTATCTCCGAGATCAACACCTCCATCCAAATTCACAACCTTGGTTTTCCTCTTCCTTGATTACTAAGTTGGGAAGAAATTTATTTGTTTTCTCCAGAAAGAAAAGAATTACACCCGGAAGTTGCCATATTGCTCTCTCATCTCCACAGTGATAACAAAAGAGAATAACATGTAATACTTGGGAATCTTTCTGTTGTTGGATACACCAATTATACAACTTAGTAAGAAAATAATTCATATAGTGAATAAAACAAAAACCGCTTGTTTAGCAGCTAGGGAATGGCAATCAAGAGCAGAAATAATATCCAACTTCATAGAAGTCAAAAGTCAAAAGTCAAAGATAACATTCCTCTACAGCATTTCCCGTGGAATGGAGAACTTGAAAGATTGCTCCCAATAGGGATGCTTTTCAAAAGTTTTCCTCTACYAGGGGGRCATCATTATGAGTGCCTTCTTAAAAATGAAAAGACTCTAAACAAAGGATGAGATACCTCCTATTTTGTYTCACTCCATTTTTCCTAAACCTAATGTTGTGATCCTTGAGTTTTACTCAAGTGCATATTCTAAACACCATCACTGAATACTTTCTGCCTAGGTTTGGAAGACAAAAGACATCTCTGCTTGAAATGAAAAATTTGCCARCCTACAGTGGGAAAATTGCCATTCCTAAAGACTAAACTATCCCCATTTCCAGCATAAACCTTTCCTATCTCTTAAAACTACAAAAGAGACTTCGAGCTGGGATACTTGATATTAGAAATCCATATAAAATAAAGAGCAGCGAGATTCTACTCTAACATGGCATCCATGCTAATCCTACATACTCTCACGCTTTTCCAGAATGCTATATTGTACTAATTATGTTACTATRTGTGTCACTAAAATCCCASTCTCTCCTCCTTTATTTTTTCCCCTSATTTTGCTACAGATTAAACCCTCCAATTACACAGACTAAATTCCACAGTCTAGTAGTTCCTAGATCACACCAAGTCTAGAGATTTCTAGACCAACAAATCATCATAAAATCCATATCTACATTATAATAAAATGGCTCCATGACTCGTATACTTCTATAGTTAGATAAAAAGAGCAACTCAAAATCATGAAAAGTCCAACATAATGAATTTCATTAAACAGATCATAWCCCAGTCAATTAATGACAAAAGTTTAGATGTCTAAAGCAAAATTTTATCAACTAAATCAATTAATATGCATTCCTCTGGAAATTTAAACCTTCTCATGAAAATGCATTTCTCACGCCATGAATTGTCCAATACAATACCATATGTTAAAGAGCACAAAGAACCTCCTACTCCAAAAATTAAGATTTTTACACCAAAATCTTCATCAATTTAACGCATATCTCTTATCCAATACACCAAAATTTTGTGCCTGCCAAAGATGTTTCATACCTAATTTATTGCTAAATGCTAACAACAAAGCTAGGTAGAAGAACTAAGTAACAAACTAACCCACTATCTCCGTATTGTGCACGTCAAAACCCCCCCCCCCCCCCCACCTTCTTCCACAAACACAAGGAAAGACAATGCAAGGGAACAATTTAAGCTAAAAAACACAAAAGGGTTCTCTTCAAAACAGATAGCGTCACTAAGTTGTATGCTTTTGKCATCTRCTACAGAGATTCTTGAAACTCGTCAGATTGCTCTTCAATTTTCTTCCTTCTGAGCTCTTCTTCATACTCCTTCAATCTTCGATTCCACATTTTCTGTTACAGAAACAGACACGTACCAAAGTGATTACAACGATAAAGTCATAAAACTAAAGCAAGAAAAAGGTAAAACGTAAAGTGTTTAGAATAAGAACCTTATACATGAGTTCAGTACGGTGCATAACGTAGAACCCAAGAACGCCTCCAAGAATGGTTCCTGTAATTATCCTGAAATATCCCCATCTCGGCGATCTCATACTCCTTTGCTGATTACTTTCACTCTCCAATCTATCGATTTCAGCAGTCCCGAGCTCCTGAGTGTTTTTCTTGTCTATCGCACAAACAGATTACTGAACTCCGTAGTGCGAAGGGCTAATTTGCTCGGTCATGATTTTATTCTCTTCAGCAAATGGGTCAGTTCGTGGGGCTTGGGCTGGTGCTGGTCCACTCAATATTTCTTTTTTTTTTTTAATCCAATTGTCTGCTCAATATCTGTGCTGAAATAGTAATTGTAAGAGTTTTGTTTTCTTTGACGGACTTGGTGTTTTGATATCATCACTTTTTCCATTTTGTTCCTCTCCTCCACATGATAGGCCAAATCGAAGAGTTTTGGATTTTATTTCCAGAATATTGAAGCAAATTTTGAATTCCAATTGTTTTTTTCTTTATAATTTATGAAAATTACAATTGTAAATCTTGATTTCTTCGACACCTCCCTCCCCTAAGTTCTGCTATAGCTATATTAGCATCATTCGCCTTTCAATAGTCATATATTTGAACATTTAAAGTAGCTAAATYCATAAATATTAATATTAATATCTCATTAATTATATAATCTTACAATATATACATCTCCAATCACACAAAACTAAATCGTACCGTACAATCCACAACATATGAGAGTATAATTCTCATATGATAGTATAGACATTCTAATCATTAAAACTGATTAAAGTCTCTCGGCTTCAAAAAAAGTGTAACTCTTCTAAAGTAAAAGTCGCTTGACTTCTCTAAGTATCTGTRCTTGTCACTAAAACATGTGAAAATTGAGTGAGTTAGGTTCAGTGAGTCAGTCCAGTGGTTGCATGATTATGTATAATTTTAGTAGAAAATATCCAGAAACCATAGCATTTCAATTTGAATAATAAACGATCAAACTATTGTTTGAAAATCAAAATCTCTGAGGAAACAGTTCGAAAGAACTATATGCTGGAATAAAACAAACATGTGGAGTTTAATAAAACATTTAAAAACAAGAATAGAGCCAAGAGAATCAAATCTTAAAAGCGACTCAATCTATGGGGTCAAGATATACCAACCTTATCTCTTCATGTACGCATATGATTTACAATCGAACCTCATGAACAATAACAAATAACCTGGCTAGCCATGGTTATAGGAGTCGATCAATCCCTGGTTAAACCTCCTAACCAAGGGTGAGAGCGTCCAACAATTACCTTGGATAGCTAATAGCACAACCGTCCGTCTGAACGAACCYGGCCCACTATATATACGATCTACTGATTTTTGGCTATTTGGCAACTCCTAAAGCATTATTGTCCAAGCAGCTCAAGAGGTCCTCGCACTGGGGACTAGCTAAGCCCAGTATGTTGCCGACTGGGACTAGTACTTGGAGTCATCAACTGAATACTCAATCATTACAAWACGTATACATTTCAAGTCTGTCTCAATAATAAGTTTGATGCACAAGCAAATCAATGAAATATTGGAATTCACGAGTAACTCAATGTCAGGTATAAAACAGTCATTCGTCATTCAATTTAAATTTCATATCAATCGAGTAAACATGTTGTTTGAACAGAACAGTTTATGAAGTCATATCAATATAAAAATCTATGATGCGTAGAAGCATTTAGAAATAACATGTACAACAGTTCTTCAAATAAGTTAAAGAATATTATTATTTAAAACATTTGAAAGGTCTTGAAAATATATTTTTTGAGTACAATGTATAAAATCACATATTTTTAAAAGTTTGTAAAAAAAAAAAAAAAACTCACCTGAGTATTCTTGATTGCTTATAGAATTATTAAATTCCTCGATTACTATGTCCTATAATCATATTATAAGAAATTGTCTTAGATATGTCCTAAAATAGGTCTATGATAGCTATTGGAAATAAATGATTTCTTAATTTTTACGTGATATCTTAAGATTTTAATGAAATCAAATTTAGGATTCTTGGAAAATTGTTCAGCTAATATAACACGTGTGTGCGTTCTCTTTTCCTTTCTTCCTTCCCTTCACATCCTTAACTCAATGAAATTATGGACATTTAAAGAAGGGCCTTAACAATATTTCACAAATGACACCCTYGGAGAACAAGTAAGGGAGCCGGCCAGTCTGTTCCCGATAATAGTAAGAACAAAAAGGTGATGCCTATGACTGATTGGGAGATGTACTATAGTCYCTCTATCTTGCTTTCATCTTTTCTTTACAATACTTACTTTGTACCATGAAACAAAAATTTCAAAAAATCTCATGAGAAGATCATTGTAGATATGAATATTTTATTCAATTAAATTTTCATAATCTATTTAAATAATTAAAAGCTAATTTTAAATACTCCYATTAAGTTGGGGAGTATGTTACATATTGATCAATGAAATGATGACATGTGTCGARRATGACAAKGTTCAACTAATGAAAATCAAGAATGTAGCTCKGCAAATTAAGGAATGTCATGTTGCTCCTAAATGTGACTCGACYAATCAAATCAACTCGTTTTGCCAAAGTACAAGAGGAAGAGGTTTAAGCACCACAAATTATATTGAGAGAAGCTAGAAGATGGAATACCAAATTTCTCTCCAGGTCCCGCGATCAAGTTGCGAAGCCCTCGAAAAATTTTAAAGAGTCCAATGCCAAGATCAAGATCTGAAGCCCTCGAAAAATTTCAAGAGTTCAAATTTTAAGATCAAGCTACGAAATCCTRGAAAAATTTCAAAGAATCCAGATCCTCATATTAAGCTACAAAGCTCACAAAAAATTTCAAAGAGAATAATCAACAGATTGAATTCTTGACGAGAATATTTCAGAGATTGTAAGACTTATCGTATCAAATTTATAAGATTAATTCTTTGTTATATATTTCTCTTGTTTTCTTAATATATTTTGCAAACGAGATATTCATGTAAACAAATTTTGGGATGCCCAATGGGACAATCTCTACCATTCATCTCTTCTCTTCAAATCAARTAAAATCAAATCAAATCAAATTTATCAATGGCCCCTAAGGACAACATCTCAAAGGCTACCCCTAAGAACAAATCGTAAAGGTTGCCAAATTGGTAGAAGGACTTGCAGAGAACTCCCAACAGTGAAATGTCACTCTTGCTCGATTGTTGAATCGTCTCGATTGTACTAGAGAAATAAGTTAAAGCAACCAGAAACTGCAAATAATGTTGAATTTGCTAAGGTTGATCAAGTACAATGTCAATTCAAAGCTGGATCTAAAACTACAATGGAAGTACAAAACATTCAAGGTTCTTCTGATGGGTTGATCTCAATAAATCACCTAAAGAATGTTATTACAAAAACAATTGAAGAAAGTTATGAAGGAAGCACAAGACCTTCTCAAGGGTATGCCAAACCATATACTCAAAGGATATGTAGTATTCAAATGCCAAGTATCAACCTCCCAAGCTTGAACATTTGATGGGAAAGGAAATCCAAAATAGCATATAGCCCACTTTGTTGAAAAGTGCAATAATGCAGGTACTCAAGGCGATCTACTTGTCAAGCAATTTGTTAGATCCCTTAAAGGTAATGCTTTTGATTGGTATACGGATCTTACTCCTGCATGCTTTTGATAGTTGGAGTCTACTCGAGTGGGAATTTCTGAATCAATTGTATACCACTCGAAGAACTATTAACGTGCTTGAATTAAGTCACATTCGACAGTACAATGATGAACTTGTCATTGAATTTATCAATCGATGGAGGAATTCAAGTCTAAATTGTAGAGATCGATTTTGTGAGACTTTTTTGATTGAGATTACTCAAAGCATGCAATGTGGTCTTCAATATATCCTTAAAGGCATTCAACCGAAAACTTTTGAAGAATTTGCTACCCGTGCTGATGATATAGAAATAAGTATTCTCGTGAATCAAAGTCAAGAAATTCATATCAAAGAATTAACCAAATATGAGAAGAAGCTGAAATTTCATAGCGGGGCAACCTTTCCTCAAAATTTGAAGCCAAAGATTCAACGCCAACAAAACTTCAAAATGCTCCTTAGTATACGAGCCTAAACTACATGCTACTCCTTRATAAGAGTTAAAACTGTCTGAATGTCTCAACAAAAAGTTCAAGATGCTTCTTGCTGCACGAGCCTAAACTGCATATTATTCTTTGAAGAGTTAAAACTTTCTATAAAGCTTCAAATAGCTCTTTGATTGCATGAATTTAAACTATAAGTTCAAATTATGTAAAGATGACCTATSTTTGACTGGATTCCTTGTTAGGATATGTAGGCAGCTTAGGAAAAAAAACATCCAAGTTTAGTTACATCTTCAATAATGTATAATTTTCTTTGCTTCTTATAGTAGAGTCAAATCTTTAATAGATCATTCAAGTTGAAGTCCAGCAATGGTTAGAAATCGAGATCCTTCAGCAGCAAGTTAGGACCTCRAAGAAATGCAAGGATTAAAGTTGAAACTTTCAAATCGATGTCCTTAGTGGTGATGGTGTGAATTGAACCCTTCTTGCTCCAAGTTGGTACTCCATTGCTTGAAATTGAAGCCCCTCCTTCCTAGGCGTCTTACTTGAAATCGAAACCCCTCCTTAGCGTTTAACTTGAAATCGAAGCCCCTTCTTGGTATCTTTGACTTGATGTAGAACTTTCCTCCTTGTCTCCAAGTTGAAACYTYAAAAACTTRATCTTACCTAAGTGAGAGTTCCACCAGAAAAATTTAAAATTGTGCAACCTTCAAACAAGTTGATCAAAGAGAGGTAAGTATTATGATCTAAAAGAAAAAGAGATAGAAAAGGTGCAAAACAACAAAAAAGGAGACACAAAAAAGAGTTATGCAAAGGCCCAAACCGAAGTCAATCATGAGTCATGCTTAAAAAAAAAATAAATAAATAAATAAGGAAGCAAATTCATGGAATTTTGATGCCAAGCCCAAGTTGAATCTCCAGATTCGTCCAAGAATTAGGCCCAAAAGAATCCCAAATCAAAGAGGGAAAAAGCATTGGGCTTTGACTTGGCCCTAATGTTTCCAGGAGGGTGCATTTGCATTAACCCACTTWGGTTAAGAATATGGAGTACCAAACTCAAAGAAAAATTCTCCGAATCGAGAGAGCTGCCAAAAGTGCAGAGCATGATAAGGGCCGCTAAAGAAAGGTTACATGGGGTCTGCATATTCGTATTCTTGGCAACTCTGCTCTCTCTGTCTTTCTCCCGTGTTGCTTGCTTCACTCCGAGTCGTCTCAATCCCAATTTTCCACATTTGGCCGCTTTTTCTCTCAAATCTATACATCAACTTTGGGTGTTTCCTGTTCCCCATTATAATTTCTTGCAGACCCGTTATTTCAGAAATCTTAGGCTCCAAATCCATCGTTCAACAACCCTGCCCTTGTTCTTTGAGTTTTTGCTAATGTTAGAGTTGCAGAAATCCGAGGTGGAATTACAGCGGGGGATTTCGTGCAGCCCCATTTTTTATCCTCATAGTATTCACTAATAGAACATTGCTTTCCTACAGTCTGAGTTACGATTGGCCCTTGTTTGGTGTTTTCTCTTTTCTTGGCCTTGTTGTTGGAGATATGATAATTCAGAGAGATCCGGAAGCCAACGGTTTAATGCTCCCCGCTAGCGCCTGCTCTTCATCCGCTCGCTGCAAATCCGCAAAACAAATGGGCCCTCGGAAGGGAGCACGGCCTGCCCGGAAAACAGAGTGTGCATAGCGTATCTCCTTCGCCGTCTGCAACTTCGTGTCTCCAATATACGGACCGCCATGCCGCCACAGCCGATCGGCAGACCCTTACTTCTTCTTGACGGTCCACCTTCCATGCCTCCCCATTCGCCGTGGCTTGTCGGTCAGAACGAAGGCAGAAATCGGAGGTAGAACATTGGTTTGTCATGTTGCGAAGCCCTCGTCTGATAATTGCAGCGGGCGTTCGATATTGTGACTTCTTCAGAAGCGAGGGCAGAGGAAACAGTTCGGGCCCTGCAAACTTCTTACGTGTCGAAACCCGTTGCTCTCCGCCTTTTGCGCTACGTCTTCGTTGCTAGCTGCCACCACCTTTCGACGGCCTTGCTAACTTCTGCGAAAGGCGAGGAGCGACCGTGGCTTTCGGCGGAATACTAGAAAGTGTAGAGGAGGATTCATCGCCGTCGGTCCGCTGCAATCGTTGATCCGCCGTCGCCCCCTATAAAACTCCGGTTGACCGCCAAAGGGAAGAAGACCGAAGGAAGCTGAAAAGGAACGGCCTGCCAGTCTGGGCTGTGCCTTCAATCGGCCCGCAACAGCAAAAAAATACAAACTGGGCCGTACTGGTTTGGGCCGCCTTCTCCTGGTCCACGAACTTGCAAACCGAAAGCATTGGGCCATAGGATCTGGGCCGCACCACAACAGGCCCATGGAGAAGAAAACAAAGGAAAACTGAGCCAGCAAAAAGGTCTGGGCTGCACCTCAACAGGCCCGCTAACCTACAAGAAAATATGGCAGAGAAAAAAAACAAAAAGAAAAAGACTTGGGCCAYACAAATCTTGGCCGGCAGAAGAAAGCAGAAAAAGAGAAAAAGAAAAGAACACAAACAACAAAATAGATTTGGGCTGATGGGTTTGGGCTGCACTAACAGACTGCCTATGATGAAGGAAAAAAACAGAGAAAAAGAAAGAGCGCAACGGAAAAGCAAAAACAAAAAAAAATTGGAGAGGCAAGTAGAAAATATGGCAAGAAAAAAAAAAAAAAGAGCAAAGTCAAAAAGGAAGGAAAAAAACAAAAAGAAGTGAAGTAAAACAAATAGAGAAGGAAAAGAGATGTAAGGCAAGCAAGTAAAATTATTTGAATTTTACAAACAAAGAATAACGGTGTTTAYGATGAGGATGATATGGAAGTTTATCCTTTTTTATATTTTTTCTCGGCACCTATGTGAAGTGTTTCCTTGGAATTCTACAACAACTCTTTAAATTTTCTATAAAGTGCAAGGACAAATACTATATCAACTCATGTAATTCTAATATGTTAAATATTTTTGCATTATAATTTAGATTATCTAAAATAGATTGAGTAAAATAAGAGAAAGTTGAACTCTAATGTTTAGATTAGGATTTTGATTATTTCAAATTACATTATTAAGTTCCAGTCTAAGAAGATGAAGAAAGAAAAAGGGGTAAGTTCAACAAATTGAAGAAAGATCAAGCTCACTACTTGAAGAATGAAGAGGATCCAAATATTTAAAATGATTCGAGGAAACTACTCGAAGAATGAAGAGGATCCAAATATTTAAAATGATTCGAGAAAAATTCAAGTTATTGGACCTGCAATATTGATCAAATGGCGTAAATCAAGTTAGAACTTATCCACTCAAAGCCTATCTTTAAATTGTAGGCGTGACCAAGTTTCAGGGGGCACTTTATGAATTTAAATTTTTATAATTTATTTAAATAATTAAAAATTAATTTTAAATACTCCTATTAAATTGGGGAGTATGTTACATCTCGATCAATGATAACATGTGTTAGATGAAAATCTTCATCCATTGAAAATCAAGTATGGAGCTCAGCGAATCAAGTTGCGCCACATCGCTCCTAAATGCGACTTCGACCAATCAAATCAATTCGCTTTGTCTACAAATAGATGTTAGAATATAAGAGAAAGAGGTCTAGAAATTCATATTAATGGCCACAAATTATATTGAGAGAAGCTCAGAAGAAAGAGCCCCAAATTTCTCTCTTCAAATCCTAAGATCAAGCTGCAAAGCGAAAATTTCAAAGAGTCTAAATTCCGATATCAAGCTCCAAAGCCTTAGGAAAATTTTAAGAGTCCAAATCTCAAAATTAAGCTGTAAAGTCCTCAAAAAATTTTAAAGAATCCATATCTTGATTTAAGTTGCGAAACGCTCGAAAAATTTCAAAGAAATCAATGAATTGAGTTCTTTCTTGACGAGAACATTTCAGATATTGTAACGTTTGTCCTATNTTTGTCTACAAACAGATGTCAGAATATAAGAGAAAGAGGTCTAGAAATTCATATTAATGGCCACAAATTATATTGAGAGAAGCTCAAAAGAAAGAGCCACAAATTTCTCTCTTCAAATCCTAAGATCAAGCTGTGAAGCGAAAATTTCAAAAAGTCTAAATTCCGATATCAAGCTCCAAAGCCTTAGGAAAATTTTAAGAGTCCAAATCTCAAAATTAAGCCGTAAAGTCCTCAAAAAATTTCAAAGAATCCATATCTTGATTTAAGTTGCGAAACGCTCGAAAAATTTCAAAGAAATCAATGAATTGAGTTCTTTCTTGACGAGAACATTTCAAATATTGTAACGTTTGTCCTATCAAATTTATAAGATTTATTGTTTATTCTCTTATTTTCTTAATATATTTTACMGATGGAAGATTCGTCCAAACAGTCATAGCTCAACAATTTGAGATAATAATCTATTTATACATCGAATGCAACTAAATTCAAAGATATCCTTATTCATAGTACTCATCATCGATTATTAATAGACAAAGTTTTTTTCCATGTAAATTTCACAGCCTTTATCAAAAACCAGGCACCAAGAATTATCATCATTTTCTTGATCTAGAATTTAACCAGTATTTCTCTACCTTGATCAGGATAATTTGGGCACTGGACTAGCTCTAAAACAGACACATARGCCCCATTTGATTCTGAACTCTTTTCTTACAAGAAGAAAGCTGATTTAGTGAAAATGCTACATTGCATTCGATACACCAGAAGCTTCTACAAGGGTTTAACTTGTGATAACTTACAGAAGATCAAAGAATGGAAATTGGTTCCGCCCGCCAGTTAAATAGCATTGYATTTGCATCTTCAGTAAAGTAATGAAGAAGGGGATATTAAAATACACTRTATTCCATTCTTTTAAGAAAATGAATATCTTCATTTCTATTTTGGGATTTTCGGAAGTGCATCGCCCATGCCTTGAAATAAACATATCCCCARTGTAATTTGTCACCATTACTGTGACTTACAAACAAAAGTATACGAACCCCTCCTTACGCTCATCATAAATAAGGCGAAAATACCGTACCTAATGAAATGCTCTCCTTCATCTTCGCATTTAGTCAAATTGGTCATTTAATTTGAAACACCGATAATAAAATAAAGACGATTACTTCAATAATCAAGTAAATTAAGCATTTTACTTATACGCTCACATTTTGAAGACATGTTTAACACATACACAGTGTGCAGGAAACATGAAAAGTGCACATGTCTTGGAGAATCTAAAATGCAAAAACCTGTACCATGAGATTTCTCACACAAGTACTGTCTGGATGGCTGGAAAAGAAATGAAAATAAGGGAATTTAGTTCCGTTTCCTACATGTTCTTTTGTTATTAGCTTCTTTGTATTTTATCTCCTGCAAAATTGTTAGGCTTGAACGGAAATACTCCCTAATGGCTAGTTTTCTCAACAAAATTGCATGTAACCATCGGAATAATTTACTGCATTTATTCCTGTGTAGATACAACTATCTCAAACCAATTACGAGAAATGATAAATGCTAATAAACCTAATATACAGACATAGTTATTTATCACTTTTAACTTCGTATTTGGAAATAAAATGAAAAGAAAGCTTATCAAATCACTTTTTCTTTCTATACCAAGGAAAGATGAGAGAGAAAAAGAGTATCGGTTATTTGAGCTGAAAGAGAGAAGGGGAAGAAGAATAAGAAAGATGGTTGAAAATGATGAAGAACAAGGAAGATAACTGAGGCGGTAGAGAAAGGAAATAAAAGAAAATGGATCTGCATAAATAAAAGATGGTGATAATGATGCCAGGACCATGAAATGTATAAAATAATGTAAAATTAAAAAAAAAAAAAGAAAAGATGATGCAAAGAAAGTAAAAGTGAAAATGGTGGATTGTTTAGGAATTTTTGCATTTTTTTAAAAAAAATATAACTTATATTAAGGATAAGAAATGAAAACAAAAGAGAATATTATACATTGCTGTTGTTATTAATAATATTATTACATAATATGAGAATTTGTATTCTTCTAATAAATATTATTGCCTGAATTCGTTCTAATCAATGAATTTAACTACAATTCGATTATTTAAAATAATTAGTAAATATATAACTAAATGAATATCAAGAAATATTTTAATTTTTAAAATTCTCTAACTTATCTATGTCTTAGTTTTTCACATAATCACGTTTATGAAATTCCATATTAATGTATTAGTTAGAAAAGATGAGAGTTTTACATTTTAACCTAATAAAGGGTCAAATTTTACATTTCATGCATTTTGAATTTTCAATATTAACATCGATCCTGAAGTTACTGAATGTAACTCCCAATTTTAGAATAATAACAATAATATTTGAAAAAAATAAATTGAAAGAATTAAATATATACTAGTATATTACTTTATCATTGATATRGTAAAAAATATTAATAAAAATATCTCTATTATTATAATATGAGAAGGAAAATRAGAGGAGAAGTTTATGGAGAAAAAAAGAGAAGTAGAAAGGAATTGTCAACTGATTCTTATTAACATTAATGTGAAAGGCTTCCATTTATAGAGTTTGAATCCCATGGCTTTTAGGGTTGGGTAGGAAAATCATTCATCAATAGTTATATTACAACACTCCCCTTATATGACTAATCTATACAACACTTGTCTCATAAAAATTTATTTTGGGAAAATTCAATGGAAAAAATTCAATCAAACTTTAAAAAAAAAAAAGAATACAATTAATGTTGGAGTATTAATTGTTGGTTTGTTAAAACTTTGTCAAGAAAACTCAGTGGGACAAAACCTGAATGAAGGAAAAAGAGTACAACTATTCCGCATGATATAGATGATCATTCAATGTCTTTGATTCGACGTACTCCAATATGATGAATCAATTTTCTTCATATTATCACTTAAATGAATGTGTTGAACATCGAAGTCGGCACTTTTGTGCATGTAAAATTTTTTGAAAAAATATGTTTTTTTCTATTTTCTTTAATGGATTGTGCAATACAATCTCATGAATTATAATAATTTCTTAATGATTTCCACATGTAACTCTTATATTTTGCTTAATAAATTTCCAGGATACAGTGTTCCTTAGAGAATTATAACTTGCAATGAAATTTACAAAATATATATATATATACCAATTGTACTACGGGTATGGTACTTCAGGACTAAAAATATTTTTCCCATCTTCAAGTGGGCAAAAATGATCGTTATCAACAAGTGATCTAACGGCCATAAGTAATATCGATGGATGTGCACTATCCATATAAAATATTTTATTACTTCTTTTTTGTGTACTTGAATTGATGAACAAATAATCYTTCARGAAAATATTCAATTTGCAAACTAAGAAAAATTTTGGTCTTTTCATCTCAATTTCATTTTTCATGTAATTYGCAATTTTGTTGAGCTTTTCAAGAGTCTTAATTATATTTGAATCAACATAAAATACGAGTTATTAATTCAATATATGTTTTATGTAATTATCAATCTCTACTGATGCACATAAATAAAAGTAACTATATCCATCAAACACATAGCAATGTCTTCATGTATTGCTTCTTACAAGATATTTGAACTTAATTAATTATATTCACTACAGGTGAATATATTTCTATATAATCAATATCCTATTTCTGTGAAAATTCTTGAGTTATAGTTGTGTTTTATAACTCACGACTTCATTATTTTAATCTTTTTTCACATATAAATACCTATTTATAATCAATTGATAAACTTGAATCTCTTTATCAATTCACTTGGTTGTCTTTATATGCCCATTTTAATYGTATAATTTCATTTTCTTTCGAGAAAACCTTTAGAACCAAGAGGTTGACCATGTTTCTGGCGTGTTTTAGAATCAAGAGGTACGCCTTATTTCTGATGTGCTTTAGTACCACTACCATGCTTCTAGCATGTCTTAGAATTTTGGTGTGTTTTATAATTATTAACTAGTATATCAACCTTTTTTCCTATTGGGACTTTCATCCAAATGAGAACAATTACTAATGATAAAATAGAATATCTCCAATAATTTGTGAAAAGTCTTGTTCTCATTAGAATAGTCCATTCTAGCAATTAGTTGTGACTGTTTAATAAAATATTCAATTGACCTATTTTCGCTATGACCATAAGTTAYAGGATGTTCAACAATATGACTTGAAATAAGTTCAAAAATCTGGGATGGTTATAAACCAAATGAATATTTTTAATTTGTGATCTGAAATTGTGCTCGTATTCGAATTGTCTAAGCAAGTAATCTCGTAAACTTTTAGTTGGAGTTATAATATCACAAATTTCATGTTGCAATTGATAATAATTTATATGTGATCATCGTATATATTGATGCATCAATAAAATCATAAAATATTTAAATTGATCACATGATGGATAAATGAGTCTAGATGAGTATGCATATATTATCATTAATCTATTATAAAAATATAGGACTTTCAGCTCTCACTTTGGCTGARACTGTCTAATAATCAATTTCCATTGAAAACACGTAAGACATAGTGAATTCATTTGATTYCAACCCTTTTTTATTTCTCAATTGGCGATCGTGCACTCAAGTATTATTATTATTATTATTAGATCCGTGATGACTCRATTTATTATGCCAAATGATAAGATGTAATGATCACAAATAAACTTCTGGTCTTGAAAACAAAATGATGTATTTCAAGTCCCAGTATAATACAATTCTGAGGAAAGAGACACTAGTTTCTCCAATATATATTCATTTGAGAGATTATAGTGGTGATACATAAATATTTGAACCACTTTTTTTTTTATTGTTTCTTTCTAGATAAACATATGATAATTCTTCCGAAATAATAAGTCAATTTTACACTACTATTTATAATATTTATGTTTGTCTATCTCGTCTTCAGGTGAGAGAAATATTCTCTGCAAGCCTCGTTTATAAACATTTATGTTTGTCTACCATTTCTAAACATTTTGCAAAACAAAATAACTTAAAAAACTTTTATCAAAAAACCATTAGACCTTGATTGATTGGCAGGAGAGTAGAGTTATAATCAGATTGTGATTTCCAAGGAATCAAAAGCCAWGGAATTAAAATCCATTCACTTATCTTGTTTTGGGAGGCAATTGAATGTATATGGGAAGAAAATTTATATTTGTATCAAATTGTCTAGATTAGCCTCATAAGGTTATATAATAATTCAAAATATTAAGTATTAATAAAGTATTATTAAAATAGGATGAGTTAAACATATGTTTACTTCCATTAAGTAAATAAATCTATCTATTTCATTTATATTATATCAAATATCAGAGTTTTGCTAGACAATGAAAAACATATTTTTAAAAAATTAAACTTTTAGAAAAAAGATGACATTTTTTTAGTTTAAAATATTAGTATTAATATAAAAATTAAAAGTCTATCTCATATAATKAATATCTAAATTTCAAACAAATATAAAATTAAATCCTGAATTTACTTATAATTTACAGAAGAAGAAGATCTGTTGGGAGAGTTTAGAAGTTTTTCCCAAAAAAAATGTCAAATGGTTTTTTAGAGAAGAGTTCAGTCGCAAAAGGAGAAGAATGAGAGAAAGGAAGGAGATAGAAGGTTATTAAAGTGTTTACAATTTATTAAGCGTATTTTTATTTAAAATCTTGAGGAAAGTAATCAAAATACCACCTCATTGCAGGTATTCTTTATTTCGGGATTGTGCCGTTCTTTTCTTGGATTTGAGGAATCTGATTTCTTCCAAATACCAAAGTAATTCTCCAAACGCAGAAGTTTAATAATGATGAATCAAATTACTTTTCTGGTGCATAATCCTTGAAAATTAAATGAGGCCTTAAAGACAAAAATAATTGAACCAAAAAATGAAATAGTCCCATTTATAAAAACTTCAAATACTTAAAAAAAAATCCATGAATACTTTAAAGAAAGTCCATCTAGAAAAGGAAAATACATGAAATGAGAAATTGGTCTCATGTTCTATCACACTAAATCCAATTAAATGATCAATATTTATTGTTCGATTAACAAAAGAATTGAAGACATGAGTGAATCGTATCAACTGACTGTCAAAATCAAGAAAACTTTTATTTCCATACTCCCTTTTCTCTTGATTGCTTTTGGTAGATATCCATTATATATTGGTTGTATGACAAGTACGTACTCTACTTCAAGTCACCGTGGAGATAATAATGAAGGAAAATTAGTGCTTCTGCATGATCTTGTTGGGATTTATCTTTCCTTTTTTGTTGTCTCCCCCAGACCCTATAAGGTGGATTCAGCATTAACGGCCTATGACAAATAATTCTTGTCGGAGATGTCAAGTGCAACGACCTCAACATGAGTGATATTTGTCATTTGCGTAATTTTACAATAAAAATAAGGGATAGGGATAATTGTATTTTTGAATAATGTAGAGTCAACAAAATAATCAATGACAACAGGATATACATTGTACGCATTCCTTCAGGGATTACATATTATACCAGCAAAGTATTTCATTTTTCTTCTCAAAATAAGTGCTGTTTCAGGAGCACAATGTTGATATATTAATATAATAAGTGATTCAGCCAATTGTTACTTCAAGCACAATAGTTCAATATTCTTAAAAAATATTTAGATTAGAATGTATCATTCAGGAGTATTAGTATAYATTACTAATTTTAAAAATAGTTTAATGTTCTTCGAGATATTGAGATCACCATATCATATTCTTTAAGAATAAATAATGTTAATTTAGACTATATTGTTACTTCTGGAACAATAATTCGATATTTTTCAAGAATATTTAGATTATGATATACTCTTCAAGAGTAAATAACATTAGTTTAGGGTATTTTTCTAATATTCTTCCTCAATATAATATAAAGTTCTTCGAGAACATATAATATTAGTAATTTACGTTATTACTATTTTACAAGTAATAGTTCAATATTCTAATGAATATTTAGATTATTATATACCCTTCAAGAGTATAAAATATTAATTTAAATTAATAATTCAATATTCTTCAAGAATATATGGATCATAACATCAAGCTCTTGCCCTCAGATAAGGAGGGAGGATGGAAAGGAGGATGGAAAATCTGCAAATGCAGATCCATGGTAATGGAGGAGGAGGAGGTGGTGCGTTGAAAGAAGAAAATAAAGAAAAAGGAAGAAAGAAGAAAAAAATAAAAAATTCAAATTAAATTGACAAAAAAGCCCTTAAAAAACTTTCTCTCTCTTTCCCCTTCTCCTTAGGCTGGAGTCTCCTACCGCCATACCATTCCGTCTCCCTCCTCCGGTCGCCCCCAATTTAAATACAAAAGATAAAATTTATATATGATTTTGAATTCGGGATTGGTTTAATAGAAAGCACCTGGTCAAAAAAATAAAGAATTTGATTGGATTCGGGTTGATTAAATTCTAAATAATCAAAAGAAGATCGGACTTTGAATTGACATTTATACCAACATCCAAACTTTATTCTCTCTTGCCGAGATTACCCAGTTTGGATTTAATTTAATTGAATTTTTAATATATGTTAATTTGATTATTTAAAAGTGTAAATTTTATTGATATGATTGTGTATTACGTTTACTTAATTATTCAGTTTCTTTATTATTAAATAAAGAATTAACCATTCGTAGCTTGCAAAATGCCGGGAGGTTCAGTAAGGCTGACGTTTTATTAGTTCTGATGATTACTAGTATTTTTATATTAGATTATCACCTTATGTCTATATTTAATGTATTTAACGATTTATTTCAAATATTTTTACTTTTGATTAAAGTCTCAGTAATGTAATCCTTTCAGGTCTCAATTACTTTCCCGAAAGTAACGTAGTTCAAATTACTATTAATAACACGTAAAAGAGAACATGACGAGAGGTAAGAAAAAAGATATTTATATTAAAAAAATAAAAAACAAGGGAATATATATATTATGGTAATTAGATGTACCTAAATACATTAGAAGATAGTACTAAGATTAGAGTTAATTGCTCAAACTTTCTCTTATACTCAAATATAGTAATTTCAAACGGTCGAGAAATCGTACTCGGAGATACTTATCCCAATTATGGAGGAACCAAACTTCCATTCTACTTCTCGAACAGTTTAATTTTACAAGTAAAACCCAAAAAAAAACAATAAGCGGTATCAAACGGGGTTATATTATTGTTCTACGCAATATAAGAACTCTAGTAAAATTCAAGGAGATCGTTATTTATTTCTTATCCCCACTCACCAAGGTGTTTATCTCATTTACATAGACAACAAAAAAAATTAGGTACGTCCCCTTATTGGTTGGAACGGTTCTTTGAAAAACAGGACAAGGAAAGAAACACGAAGATCAAATACGAAAGAAATACTGTAGGTACTCGTGGTATTGTAAGATAAAAATAATCCTTATTGTCATAGTCAACGGGGATTTAAAATTCATTAAAATAAACTTAAAATAGAAATTGAGAATTAGTACCCCCCCCCCTAAAAAACAAGCACAGGATATGAGGAATTTTGTATTATTTTCCATTCAAGGCGAAAGGCGAGTTTCCCGGCAATTCACAATCAATTTGCGAGGATACTACTAAAACCGTTACACCCTT
>MEJB01000012.1:3055263-3100401 GCA_001752375.1 Rhazya stricta | reverse complement strand
CCAGAGATTCTGCTCGCCAGTGTCGTCGAAATTGATCAGATCTGTGCAAGTTGACGCCATTCAGAAGGCCCCGAACCAGAAGCTTTCCGGTCGAAGTCGTTGCTGCTAGCTGCAAGTCGCTTGCTCACTGTCTGCACGCCGATCTCCCGCCGCTCATCACACTTGAAGCTCGTTTAGATCRGGATTTGCTAATCACCTCCGCTCACGCCAGTGCTCAAGATGCCATCAAGGAAGGTGGTTTCGAACTAGCAGTAGCTCGGAGGCGAGTTTCCTTAGTMTGTTGTTCGCCGGCTTGACCAGAATAGAGGGGGCCCAAACGACCAAGCACCGTGCGCGACCAGGACTACTGTTCGTTGTCCATTTGCACACTTGAAGCGCACCTTCCTTTTCCAAGCACGATTGACACCATTATGCCTTAGACTCGATACTACACCTAGGGATTTCGAGATTCAAGATGAATCCCTAGTTTCTTCATTTAAATCAACCGAATAGTCTGTGTTTTGTATTATGTAATAATAATTAAGGAAAAATATGAAATATGTTTAATGTGAAATTTAAGTTAGTACGATAAAGAAAAAAGAGAATATGTCTCTAGAAATATATTRGAATACAATTTAATAAGGAATTTAGGGTTTGTACGATAAAATAATGTATATTGAGATTGTATTATTATTATTACTGTTGTTTTAAGAACAGTTGGAGTCATGAAATTAACTTATACTCTTCGTAGTTCGATTATCATTGACATGAAATTTAAACTAGAAAATTATTGGTTAATGTCACCCATAGAAAAAAAAATGATGAATGTATTAATGGTGAACACATATATTAAATTAATGTATTTGGTTAAATAAATTTCAGATAAATTTTTTTTATTTAAATGAATGTTTTTGGTTAGAAAAATTTTAGATGAATTTTCTTTGTGTAACAATATTACGAGACTTTTGCCATATCGATGTTGTGGGTAGCTAAGGCACTCCGATAGCGATTTAAAGTAAACAATGTTACTAAGAATTTTAAGTAAGTAAATTTTAACATTCTCATTAGTTATGATGTATGTGTATATTGTGATTATTTGATTTCTCTTGTRTGAATTGAATGTGAATTCAAAATTTATATTRAAGTATGTAAGTAAAATTTCACATCTTCATTTCTTGTGGTGCATGGGTATTGTTGTATTAATTGAATTTTCTTAAGTAATCTGATCGATGATTTATTTCAATTGTGTAAATTTACTATTGGTTGACATATTRAAAATTTYAAAATTAAGAGTTCGTGTGATCCATGATCATAAGCATATAGCGTATTATCTTGCATTATTCTCTGGTATGGACATAATCGTACATCCATGAAAGTAAATGTTCTAAAGTATAAAGTTTGAAAAAAGGTGATTTTAAWTGTTGAATGTTTTCCAAATATAAGAGATTTGAAAAGGAGCGTAAAACCTAGACCATGAATGGTGCGGTGGGAAATGGGATGTGGGGGACCAGCACACTCGTCTTAACTCTCTTATAGATTAGGAACGTAAGTAATGTTCACCTCTTACAAGGTGAAAGTGAAAGGAAAAGATTAAAATAATATTAATCGTTTTGCGATTCTATCAGTAGAATRTGATCAGGKTCCAAATAATAATTTCTCATTATARAACTTAATGGCTAGACATTACACAAATGAGCTCACGACTTGAAAAGGACATTTTTGAAAAGTCTTGAGAAAGTAAAATTTTTAAACTTCATGACATATAGTAGATGATACATGCATTCATGTATGAGATTTATTTATTGAGTTTAGTAGCTCATCTCATATTTTCTTGTTTTATGTTTCAAGTAACGACTAGCCAAATAGTATGAGAAAATCGTTTGAGGAACTGACTTCAATATTCAAAAGTCATTAAGCTCAACCAAATTTTTTATTAATTTATAAATTTATGAAATACTTAAAATTTTTATTTATTTTGTTTCAAAAACTTCCGAGGAATTTTAAATTTATAAGTATTTTATTAATAAACTATATTATTAAACTTTGAAGTAATTTCCCTATATGCAAAATATTAAAGGAAATATATTAATATTATAGAAAAAACTCTGTTGAAATTTTTATAAACTCTTTATAAAATTTAAGAATTTAATTTTTTTAATTTTCAAAATTTATGTAAAAATAAAATAATAACATTCCCGAATTAAAATGATTCCTATTCTAAGAGTGTTACAACTAAAGTTTCGAAGTAAAAAATTCACTCACCAACAATCATCCATAATTGACCAACCATTGACTGGAAATTTTAAGACTTTCCATCAAGGATTCATAAATACCTTCAAAGTCTAATTCCCGGATAGAAGCATAYGATTACAAGGAAAACGAGCCATCATACAAATCTACAGTGTGGCATCGAATATTCGTTTCCGCAATATGACAAGTACAACTTCTTAATAACGATAGAMATTGGGGCTATGAATTCTTCCCTTTCGTCAATGTATCTAAAAATGAGGGAAAACAAGCTTCTGCCTACTCAAGACTATAAAGGACGTAGGAGCATTCGACGAGGCTCCAGCAAAGATCGTTGRGGAAATTACACACAAGTAATAAGSTCAGTTGTTGTACCCTGATTCGTAATGTTACAAATTTGACAGACTGATTTGGCACCATTCCACATACGAAAATATTTGCTACCACTCAAATGCTAGAACGTCCTTCAAGATCTCCTAGAATCCTCTGCCCTCTAAAATACAGATTAACAAACTGGAGCAGCATACAAACGAAACTACTCCCTTAAAACAGTAACCAGGATATGTACAGCGTGTTTCTCTTGCAACCTCCTATACGGCACTGATCGCGCTGATCAATCCTTTTGCTTTCATCTACTGGACTTCTCTGTGCACAATACGATCATTAGTCTACAAAAGAACAACATACCTGAAGCATCCAAACCAAAAAAGAAGCAGCATCAGGCTACAGCTCCATTGCTCATCATTTATCTTTTCTTCGTGCCTTCTTTTTTCTTCAGCTTTAAGGATTTCCTGGCATCTAGATTCCTTGAAGAAGATCCAACTAACAATAATCGGGACATTACATAAGTTAACAGTTCTTCCCGATGAGAAAATGTGAAATCTAGATGTGCATACTCAAACTCATTGTATGAAACCTCAACTCCTGCATTTTTCATCAACTTATAATGTTTCTTTATCATTGAAGGCCGAATCACCTTATCTTTTTGTCCAGCAACAAGATCAACAGGGATATCGATAAGACTATAGTACTCCCCTAAGTCCAATGGTTCAGGTGAACCATATACTTCCATGTTGGCATCTGGACTCCCGTAATCAAACATTATAAATCTCCTAGCCCGCTTCATCTGTGCCAGATGAAGAGCCACACGAAATGACACACCCGGCATGTCATTCATGTTGTAGTGAGGTAAACCTAATACTCCTACCCAGTTTGAACTGTCCCCACCAACAAAATAACTCATGAGCGTCTGTACCAGTCCTCCAACTGCAGGTAAATTATGGAAGTCCCGAGCTAATTTATTTAGTAGCATGCGGAAAAACCGGGTAGGTATATAGAAAGCTGAAATCAGGGGCGCCAACAAGGGRGCCAGTGTAAGGAAAAGATATTCCATCAACGTAAACACAAAGGTCGAATCATGATGAAAGCCAGCAGGTGATAACAGGATCATTCCTGAGAGTCTATGGGGCTTCTCTAGGATCCGACATGTTATGACATAAATTAGAATAGCAGCTCCTCCCAAGCTGTGGCAAATTGCACAAAGCTTGTATGGCTGATGATCACTACATTCTTCCAACGCATCATGTTGGCTAGACTGCAGTTCAGAAACTTTTATTTCGTGAATTTTCTCTATCATTGCAGGAATATCCTCAGTACCATGTTCATTGATGGAGTAACACCAATACCTGCAAATTAGTGTATTCAGGAAAAACCATATATTTCAGCTGATACAGCAACTCTTCTTTTGATTGGGAAAGTCAGAAAATAAAATATAGTTCTACTTTTCCTAGTGAAGTAATGATGATACATAGATACACTGCATCTCATAAATGAGAATGATCTGCAACAGTAACTTACTGCCGAGAAGAAATATTCTTGTCGACATGTTCTCTGGAAACCAATCCGCGAAGATTCCCCAAGAAGACATCATATCCTGAAAAGAAGGATGATTAGCATGTTATGGCTCTATTTACAACACAATGAACACTGAAATTGCAAGCCCATTGATCAGCATCCAGGGAAAACCTTGGTCATAGGCTGCAAAAGCTGGAGAACCAACTACACCATTTGACACCCAACTGWAACAACAAAAATTATATATAAGAAATCAAGAGAAAACAGGGCACATAGACTTGAGGAGAGGGGAAAGCGTGGTTTTGTTCATGTGTGTTCAACCAAACCCATCTCATCTTGATCTCATGGTCATTTTCATAAGAAAGTGATATTGCCTCGTCACATAATCCTAAAGATTGAAAAACTTCATTCCATATTCACTCCATTGTACCTACACTGCTTCTCATGACAGTTCAGCTGACTTCAGTAAAGAAGGAAATGCAAACAAGACGCAAAAGCCCTACAAAAGCTCTTAAGGAGGAAAGAGAATAAAGATGCCAATCCTCAACCGTTTCAAAATAAAAACTAAATTCTTTTGCTTATTAAGGAAACAAATTTAAATTGGGAGTAACCCATAGAAAGTGTAACTAAATTGCTAATCTTAGGTATAAGTTTTATTGGGCAGAACTCTGATCAGAAACCACAATACCCTCACCAAGTTGAACGTTTTAGTTGGTTGAAAGTATTACTCACCCCATTGAGGAATCCAATATGCCATGTTGCAAATAAACAACCTTTTGCGCATCTCGTCTACGACATTGAAATGCACATAGAAAATCCAATAAGTAAAACAAATTCATCATACGTCTGGATAGGAAAGCTTTTGCATATGTGACATGGAAAGTCAAACCTTGGGATTCTTTCCAGAAGAAGAACATATCCATCAGCAGTAACAACACGGATTGCTTCATATGGGTACCTGCCATGGTTAAGAAGGAAAAGATGACTTGGAGGTTAAAGGTATAAACTGAACTCTGAATACTTGGCTAACGCAACTATATACCAATCATGAGAAGGAGAAGGAACTTGTCCTTTCTTTTTTCTCCATTGTGGGCAAAAAGACAAGTTATTGCCTGAAACCACATGAAATGTGGAAAAAGACACATTACTTGTCGGTTTTATAAAATGTTACAGTCTATGACAGGGAAGGTTGTGGAATTGATCGGGCTTGAAATGGTTTTAGAAGCAAAGGCAGCTTATTTCATAATAACATTAAAACCTAGCTTCATATACCTACAAGCAACCAAGTACATGGAGTGTGATAAAACCCGTCAGCAACACGCATAATCCTGCTGGTATTAGGAATAAAATTTCTGCTGTGATAGTTATAGCATAACTAACACAAGTAGCAGTCCAAAAGAAAATAGGGAAGTTCACTGGAAAAATCTTAACATCCAAAATAACTTTAGACTCAACAACCCTTAAACAGCGAAGCTTCAACATCAAAACCATCAAGTGAAGAAATTTAAACAAAAAGAAAGATGCATCATATTTAGCGAAGTTATTGTCTATTAACATGAGCTTCAAATGCAGCCCAAGAGTTGTTGTGTCATACACACACATATGTACAAAAAATATAAGAGGCAGTGTACAAACACAATAACCCATAGGTTCTTACCCAAGCTCCATGATAACATCTTGGCATGTCCGAGCGTCAGTATTGAGGGATTGAGGAAAAGTAGTCTTCCTTTCTGTGAGAGTTGGATCAGTGTCTGAAAGAGTTGCTGTGGTAACTGAGGCACCCGAACCATCAGAAGAACAATTGCCTGG
This sequence comes from Rhazya stricta, assembly GCA_001752375.1. Taxonomy (NCBI): domain Eukaryota; kingdom Viridiplantae; phylum Streptophyta; class Magnoliopsida; order Gentianales; family Apocynaceae; genus Rhazya; species Rhazya stricta. Next base: position 3,094,512 of record MEJB01000012.1, on the reverse strand, counting down.
GCTAGTAGAACCAGCAGAAAACCATTTGACCACTGCCCTGAGGGTATCTAGTGGCGCGAGAAGACAGCGTGCTGCCTTATGAAAAATATCGAATATGGATTCTATGAAAATCTCAATTGCAAGATGAAGATCCTATACCAAACAAACATTACTGAAGACCATTAGAGAGATTTAAGGTACTTGACTCAGAATTTTTTTTAATCAAATCAGATAAAAATACTTGGAGAAAGATGGAGGTTGATAACAAAAAAGATCCTTGCCAAGCTAGAGATAGAGAATTATAGATATAAGAAAAACTAATTCATGCTATAGTAAGGAAAGAAACAGGAAAACAAAAATGGCACAGCCAACGGGACCAGACCTCAACAATACCGCGTCTTCGATCCGTGGCGCGTGGAATAACTTGGTCTTTGAGAGACTGCAGTTTTCTGGGGGAATCTAAATAAGAAGATCGGGAACTTCTTGAGGTGCTGGATGCATTGGAACTCCAACAAGCAGACAAATTATAGAAGAAAAATGGTATCCCCAACAGRAATTTCAGAGGAAGCAGTATCCATGAAAGAAGGTATTTGATCCAATATATCCCATGCCTTTCATGCTTGATRAAACTGCTTGCTCTAGAAAAACGAGAAGTATGAGATAAAGGAGACCCAGGAATRTTTTGGTCACTACCTTCATCGTCAGAAGAATAATCTACAGTTGAAGACGTATCGGAATCGATGGAAAGATCATGGATAAATTGGTTAAAGGATGATGCACCACTGGATCATCAGTAGCCAAAAAGTTAGAAACATTATAATCTATAAACATCCAACAGACTTTTCTTTAGAATTTCAGCACAAACTCCAAAGCAAAAACACAATCCTTGCAACATAAATACCCCCTCCCCTGCCCACCAACCAAAAGTGATAAATAGAAAAGAAAGATGACCTGCATGTAATTCTCCTTTCTATCTTTAAGAATTCTATACAGAACTTAAAAGGAGCAAACAGAAAACATATTCTCCACCATATAAGAACAAGAATAATAGTAAAAGGATCCAGTTCTTATAGTTGTAAATATATCTACACATCGTAATATTTAGTGCATGGATAGCCATAGACAATATCCTCTATTTAGAAATATCAAAACAAGTACAAAAAGAAAAAAATAAAAGTAGMAAGAAACTACAGTTACCTCTGGAGATTCTAATTATCTATACATCCAATTAAAGGTCACTAGACAAGTATGAATGAATTTATAATAGAAATGTTACAATTATACCAAGAGATTTTATTTCCCATATGAGTAGCACTTATTGAAGACAACAGCGGAAGTAAAGAACTCAACATGTGCTGGAAAATATTCCATCTTATCTATTATGTAGAAATATCAACTACAATTACTATTATACTTAAGTTTTGGCAAATGCAACAACATATCAAAGCATGTAAACAATGGCCGAATACCTAAACGACATACAATCTCACATGTTCTTTGGATGCCATCTGAGAAGAATATATAAGCGCTAAAAGAGGCTAGTGAAGAAATCAAAACCTTCTCCCCATTGCAAGGGGAAAAAAGCAAACAAAGTCAATTTTTTTGTGTCATTGGATAAAGAAGATTTTCTTAATGAATGGGCAGAACTTGTTTCTGTTTCATTTGAGAACTGATACTATCCAGAGACAGGCTGGATACTATGGTAACAATAGTTCTTGGAAGTATCATAAGAAGGAACTCCAATGATCAGAGTTAACCATCCAATATTTCACATGAGTGCTACATCCTTATTTCAGTTACAGACTTTGGATATCTCAATGGAAGCCACTTAAAAAATAATCATAAAAGGACCAAACTCACTTCTCCATCCACCGAGGGAGCTTAGGCCCACGAAAAGTAGGCCTGAGTTCCCAACCATGAATTCCTTCAAGGATAGATGTTTTCCCCGGCAATACAGCCAACAGAAGTGCCGAAACTCCATTGATCAGCCTCACAATATTGTTCAGAGACTCATAAGTGAAAGTCTTCACAGACCTGAACAGATATGGCACAAACAGACATGTAAACGGTGAATAATTAACACAAGAATGCATTCATCATATAAGCCACACATCAAAGACCAAAAAGGAGAAAGAAGACTTGTCAATAAGCTACAGCCAGACTTTAAAATAACATTAGAGAGAGAGGGGGGGGGGGGGGGGGGAGAACTTTGTCTTCAAATGGATGTGGAACTTCTTTCATCGGATCGCCAAAACAAAAGAAACCAGAGGAAGCACTGTCAACAGGACCAAAAAATTGTTCTTGAACTCCAGGACAAAGGTCTGGTACCAACTGGATTCAGAACTAAGATAGCAAATAAATATATATTATTTGTTGGATCGGACCAAGTATTTTTTCTTGGACTTGGGGATCAAATATTTGATTCTAACTGGATTCCTCATAATCATACAACTAAGATGGCAAAGAAATAGAAAATTCTTTATTGAATAGTAGGTCATTTCTCATGTTCTCATTCGTTCAGTTTTTGAATCCTCTGAAACATCCAAAATTCTCCTATTTTAGGCTAATGTGGTACTGTGGTGCGGAATGCGATCTATTTCAACTCTTGTACACGCTGCTCTTATGGTTCTTGAATCTTCAGTTCTTCCTAGTTTAGTTGTATAACTTGAATATCTTCCTAGTTTTCTAGTTGTAACTTGCACAAGCCCTTTAACAAATACTAGAAGAAGTCACTTTAACCTTTATCCAAGCATCACAAACAGTAATTTTCACTGCTTGTCATTCATAAAAATATTGTAACAATAGTTTAACCATATTCAACAATGCGTCAGATATATGTGTTATCAAGTTATCAGGTAGTTGTTTCAAGGCAAGTTACTGAATAGAGTGACAAACATTACCGAGATGTGCYATACTTTGAACTAATAAGGAAACACATTATGGTTGTCCACCTCATTCGTGCACCGTGCAAACATTATTACTAAAACTATCCAACTAACTCTTCCATCTTAATCTGTAAAGGAAAACAATGGAAACCTCTCCATGAGTTCTCTCCATCCTTCAAAAGATTAGTCCTTTTACGATTGTTAAAAAGAATTAAAGGAGAAGACAAGAACAAAACCAAAACCTGGCAATGCCAAAACAACTGAACCAAACAATTACTTCCAAACTCCTAGCTTTATGCACATTCTTGTATGCAAGTCAATCAAAAGCTAAATACATTAATATACTCAGGAAAACCAGCTAATTCTTCATATCACAATCTTTAACCTCAATTTGAGAGGCTTAGAATCTTTAGATAACTATAGCGTCACAGGCATTAATTAGTCCAATGCACCGACCTATTAAGTCTGTCATATATGAACATTTGTTTCTGCAAATCAGAGGCTACACGTCTGGTTAATGTAATCAGACCGCAGGCTGTCAAAGTTAACCTTAGCGATCATCATTACGGAGAAAAMAGATTATCTTCGAATTTCATTTCCAAATAACCAAATCAATAGCATAAAATTTGTACAGCAGCTAGCTAGACACATGAATTTCATTCATGTTCTGCATATAAAGCTACATATCCGTAATCACATAAAGAAAGAGAGAAATGGAAAACTCACTCTTTGGTGACAGCAAGGGCGTTGTCAACGAAACGTTGCATCGGCATCGCTTTCGCCAATATCTATAACCGTTCCTAACTTAGATTCGATTCGATTAGATAGCTTTCATAGATTGTGAAAATCGCCAAAAAAAAAAAAAAAATCCAAAAAGGAAGAGAAATTGTATCCGGTTTTGTTCGTTCCTTTTCTTCTATAAAGTTTTGCAGAGCGAGAAAGAGGGAAAAGAATGATCCAAGTCCGATGAATTAGCAGTATGCGCGGAGAAGCAACGTCGATTCTTGTCGTACAGGGGAAGTCGGTAGAATTTTTTCTTTTTGAAGTTGAATCTGGAACTKCACGTGGCGAACRATGGATATCTTGGTGAGGTGGCAGTGAGTCATAAGTTGCGAGGATGTATGTGTTGAATACGTACCATCCAGAAATGGAAGTCACTATGTGATTCTGCATGTCATCCGCGTCCCTGCTTGTGGTGTCTGATATTCATTCCAGGACCCAAAACCAACCCGGAGCATTTCCATTTTCTATTTTTGGAAATATACCCGATTTTTGAAGATATCAAATAGTTTGATTCAATATTCCTGGGGTTGCATTTGGGTTGATTCACCTAAGAAGAATATTGATTATCTTTCAAGTGAGGAAGTTTTTAAGTTTAATTTYCCCATAGGTTGAGGTTCATCAAGTTCAGTTGTTAATTGGATGGGAATTTACAAAAATGCAGAACAGAGTAAAAGCAATATATTTGTTTAAAATTTCTTAAAAATATTGAATTATGTAGTAAATATTTGAATAATGGATCATTTTCTTTCATTTATTTTACGAAATTAAAAAAGAAGTAACAACTTGAGTGTAAAAATATTATAATTAATCTTCAATAACTTAAAGAATTAATTATTACATCAAAATGTATTTAAATAGACTTACAATAATATTTTATTTGAAGGAAATAAATTCACATGTTGTATTCAACATGGAACCTCCTTGGAAATACAAATMSACTTTGAATCTCTGTGTTCAGATGATTGCTCTSTTTTCCATGAATAGCATATGATTGCCTACAACTGGTTTTCATCATGCGTATCTCGGAAAGCAAATTCAGAAACCAAGGACAAGTGATCACTACCSAATTTCTGCAACATATCCAAAATTCACWACTTACAATGCTTTGCACAAATTAAAGGCTCTGTTTAGGCTAGTTTCTTAGACACATAATTATAGCTCTCCCTAATTGGTAAAGGATAGAGTATTGTTTAGGACTCCTATCTCCAATTAAAATCCTAGGGAAATGTTTCGAGATAGGCCAAGGAACTACGTTTTCCAGTTATCATAACATGATAAAATTAAAACAGCTATAATAGGATTCACCAAGCTAATTCAAAGGTATTGGATCCTATAAAAAAGATGCAACAACACCTCAAATTCTTTATTGTAAAAAAACTAGTTATCTTTCGAATGGAGGATGATTAATAGAAATGACTTCAAAAATTGGAACAAACCAGTGAAAGTCAAAGTATTCCATGCTGTATAACATGGAATTACTAAAAAATCTCTAGGACCTGTTTACTAGAATGGTACATACATCTCAAGCATAAKTTGTTACTCATACCCTTGATGTTTAGCCATCTAAGAACTCAAGAGAAAGGGTGGTCAAATTCATCAATAAATTAGATACTTACTTAACTGGTTTCCCCACTTTTGGTGGGTGTTTCGTTAAAATTTTGCTTTAATAATACGAGGAAATGCTCTTGCGTCCCATTCTATTTGTTACTAAAGCTTAACCGCATCTCGACTAGAATGCCAATAGGCAACAAAAAGGTTCTCCTACCTTGCATGGGAGACCACCAGTCTTCCTGAGGACATCTATCGGTAAAGTATCCAGGACTTTTGTGGGCACAAGGCCATCAGAGTACCTGCAGGAAGCAAAAACAGGATTGTTTAGCTATATATATTGCTTGCAAGAAAAATCTCATATCTAGAGGTACTGAATTTTACTCACCACAAATAGTCAACTGTTCCAAGAAATTTTGAGTGGTATGAAGTTGCCAAAGGCTCACCACTAGAGTCTCTTGTTCTCATAGAACCCTAAGAATATCCAGGAAACAAATACCCTCAAACACCTAGGAAAGCCTGTAAGGGATTAAAGGAAGAACTCATGACAAAACTGAAACTCACACCTTTGCAGTGGCATAGGAGCTATTAAGCTTCAATGGGTGCGTAACTACACTGCAACTAGTGCTGCCACTTGCAGTTTTAACCTCTTCATTGGTCCAACCTTGTCTGAAGAATCTGAAACTATTTATTAGCAGGCATATAGTTTCCTTTAGTGTCATACAGAATATATATATATGCCTTGCAACTACAGGRGCCGTGGCAACTCACCTCACTTAAGTTGCAAGGGAAAGAAGGGAAAGAATTATCTGTGCTAATTCTGAGAATCTAATTACATTTTGGGGAAGAAAGAATGCAAAGGAAGMAATAAATCAATGTACCTATCCATCAAAACAAAGAGAGAACCATTTTCTCTTCTAAGAAGAAGAGCTTGAGTAGGATGGCAATTTCTCTGACCAGACAATTCTCTTCTGTCATGTAACATGATATTCAACTGCAAAAAGGAACACATAACATATATCCATTAACGCATGCAGTTCCCATGACTGYTAAAAATTGATGCTGTATCTAAGTCATAAAACTGGAAATTACAAAAATTTCTTACCTCAGATGACAATAGGAATTTGTATATTGCACTCTGCCAAGAGGTAAATTCAGAGTCATGACTCAGTATAATCCAAAAATATAAAAAGCTAGGAACTAGCTTACCTGGGGGGTGCTATTATAATCCCCAGCAAGTACAATAGGTGCACTGCCCCATTTTTTTGAGAGAAGATCTGCCCTTGATGCGAGAAACCGAATCTGCAGAACACTATAATTCAGCAAAATCCACATAGGCACCTTATTTACAGTCTACTAAAATAAGCTGGAATGGAATATTTTCCTCTACCAGATTAAGGAATACTTTCTCTGAATCAGGGAGGACAAACCTATCTGGTAACTGGCAAATAGCTAAAAGTATTTTAACACAATGTAGACYAATTTATTTTCCAAAATAGAAAGTTCATTACTTCTTGTCAAGAAATAGTTTTCACTCGAAACATAGGGATATTCAGGAATTGTTCCTAGAAATCTTCCAGTATGGAGTGYCTCAAATAGTTTTCTCTAGAAATAGTTTTCACCCGAAACATAGGCACCTTATGTATTGTTCAGGAATTGTTCCTAGAAATAGCTTTCTCTGTACTTAGGCACTCAAAATTACGTTGCTCAACTTGTCCAGAGCGGAATTTCCACATTTGTATTTTGGGGTGTCTCAAAATGAATGTACATTTACTAAAACAAAAAAAGAAAATACTTTCACTCCAAACTTCCACAACTAACCCCCACAATTTAAGGTATATAGGTTCAACTAACACATATTCCACCACTAACCTCATTAATTAGTAAGGTAATGTGGTAACTTTTATATGGTCAAATGCTATCCTAAAGTTTTGTGCCAAGTCAAATTCGGACATACAATTCACGGCATAGGGAGTATAATTATTTCAATCTTGTGTACCTTTATGCAAATTTAGTAGTGAATATTATATTACTGAAAGAGTATAACAGCATATTTTGTTTTTCTGTTTATTTCAAACTCATTTATGGATGGAAACTTTAACGTTGAAATGCCTACGCGACTGGGAAAACTTGGAACTATATATGAGATGCTAGAATTCCCTATGTATCTGAAAATTCACGCAAGCCTCCAGCGCTTTTCTTCTTATGAAGTGGGACACTTTACTAGCAACTCTCACAGATACAAAGTTTAGCAAATGCACTTCATTTGTCTTTAGAGAATAACATGTAAACATCACTTTTGTGAATGACGGAATATTTACTTTTTCTAARTTCATGCTATAAGCTGAGTAATAAAACGTAACAAACAAACAATAGACAAATTCTATACATAGAAATCTTACAGATAGAAGATAACAAACAAACAAAAGATAAATKCCATACATAGAAATCTTACAGATAGAAGAAAATAYCAATTTCAAATGCTATCTSTTAGAAAGTTAAGACTTACTTGACCAASTTTAACATCCCCTCTTCTTGGATTGTAAAGCACATGAATGTTTCCTATAATTATTCYTCTTGAAGCATCTTTACACATCTGCCTGTACCAGACAAACTAAGATGTTCATATTGTTCGTCATATGAAGAGCATAGACAATGATATTTAGCAAAATAAGAAATGGAAAATGATAATACACATAGTTATCTAAAGAAGAATGAATACGAGCTGTCTGGCAGTMACTGAGTACATAAATTGACATTGGGAGAGCACCTTCAATCTTTCTAATAGAAAGCCCAGTGAAAGAAAACTTGCAACCTAGATGGTTAGATCATGCTAAAGATGTGTTATATAGATTGATCACATATTCAAGGAAATCAAAACATTRACCGCGAAATTCAGATTATTACAAGGCCAGGAAAAAGAATCACAAGTGTTCAGATGTTTGTGAAATTCTACCTCAAACACAGCGAGTTGAGCAACATTATCACGGAGACCAAATTGCTTAAATGCAATGCTTTCCTCCTCTAATAAACGGAACCTGTCAAGTAGTGTCAAAGAAAGAAGAAGTGCAAAYTTAGAACATCATTTTCAGCCATAAGATTAACAACAGCACTAAAAAAATTCAAAAAGTAAAAGAAGCAAGATCCTTACTTATCTGTTTTCCAAAACATTGCACAACCGTCCACAGAATCTCCAGTACGCCTCTAGCATGAACCCAATAAGTCGAAAAGGTACCATAAGCAGCTTGAGTTTTTTAAAGATGAAATTCAAAATTCCAAACCAAAAAACTTGGAAAAAACAATAATGAATAAAAATCCTAATTAAAAGAAGATGTAGGTTCTCACTTTGTAGGAACCAAGATATCCAACTCTGTCCATGATCTTCATAAGATCAAAATACTTGTCCACCTCCTATACCATCATAATGACTGGTATTGAGTATCATATTTTGTTCACAAAGGAAAAACATTATCCAAATTTTCTCTTTAGCATGAAAAAAAAAAAAAATCCAACGAAACGTACTTGTAAACAAATAATATCAGGATCGCATCCAATGAGTTCTTGGCATATAGCCCTTTTCCGATGCTCCCACTTCAAGTAGGTTGATGGAACATTTCTGTACAAATCTCTATGCTTAAAAGCATTCCTATCTCCCAATACATTATAAGACACAACCGTGAATTTATCTGCAGTGAAAAAATCATCCATCTTTCGAATCAGTCTCATACAAGAAATTTTAAAAATGCTAGACTCCTATCAGTTTTGGTTAAAAAGAAGAAAGCCAATTAACCTTGAAAATTAAGAGGAATATCAATATCGGCAGTGACCCAATGGCGGACAAAGTCGGAGGAGGGAAAGGATGGTTTCTCCTGGGGGTCGTACCATTTCCTGCTGTAAAAGGGAGGCAGGAATGACGTGGAGTCAGCCAGGTCATTGCTGCAGCACAAAATGGTTGTTGATTTGGTGTTGGTTGTGGCGGCGGTGGAGATGGTGACGGGCCACGGCGGGGTGTAGTGGAACGATGAAGACGGGGCTGTTCTGAAACAGCAGCCCATTGAAGCTTGCAGTTGCAGGGGTTTGGTAGGAGGCTGTGAAACTGAAGAAAAAGATTGGGGGCGCCACGGTTAGTTGGGAGTTAACGATAAGGTGGACCATGAACGGATACGACACCGTTTATTGGTAACAATTGAGAAAAGGCGCGTGGTCTTATATTTCTATAATTTATTTTCCCTTTAAATTGTAAATTAAAGAAGAGAAAAACAAATTATTTTTATTTAAAAGTTTAATTATAGTTCAAAGATAATAAATAAGGGCAGCCATGTGTGCCTGATATTAAAGTTTATATAAAACTGTCTTAAAATATTTAGAATACGTCTTATGTTATTTTAGTATTTTTTATTTGATTTTTATAAAAATAATATTTTCTTTTTAGAAACGTAATAAAATATAAGGTCAAGCAAATATAAAATTGACAGAAAATAGAACATTAATTTTGTTCATATATCTCCAAATTCTCTAATAATAATCATATTGAAGACCTGATTCTTTTTTATAATACTCATATGATCTATCAAATTTTTCTCAATCTTTAGAATCGATTATTTGCTCTAGCCTCTGCTATCAAAATCACTTAATAGGAACACCCCCTCTCAACTTTATTATTATTTTTCACTTATTAATTTATTTTTACTAATTTGCAATAGAGAAAGGAAAATTCACACTTTGGACAGCATGCCACGTTCTAGCAAATCCAAGTCTAATATACAGGAATCATTTGTCTAGCATCCCATAACATATCAATGTTTAGTTACAATGAAATTATCATTTGTTTTGACATTCACAATGTAGCAATTGTTTCACATTTTAGTAATTGATCCACATTATAGCAAGAGTATTAAATGTTTGAAATTACTATAATTCTGATAGCGTAACGATAATCGTTTAAAATGATTACTTAAATTTTTATTCGTATTAGAACTTGAAAATTTTAGAATGTGTAATGCCATGGAGAGGAGTTTGGGTTTCACAAATATGTAAGGAAGAATTGAGTTTGATTGTAAAAATTTGTAATAAATTATAAATATTTATGAATTTACTATTACAAATCATATATTCAAATAACATATACGCTCTAATCAATTTTACACTTAAATTAAAAATTTTAATTTTTTTCACCTGCTACACTATACCATATTCCAACACGATTTCACACTTTAGTATGTTATCCAAACATAGCCTTATAGATTCTATTATGTTTTTTGGATCAAATTATAGATTCCATAATTGAAAGTGGCATGTTGAAACTTGAAGAATTGAATCATACTCATAGGTTTACCAAAAAAAGCCGTACTCATGGGATAAAAGTATGTGCACTAAAAACTTTTTCCTTTTTTCTTTTTAATAAATAAATCTTATTACTTCTAAAAAAGAAAACAAAATAAAAAATCTTATTAGTTACTAATTCATTTTCTTGTTATAGCCCATCACGACATTGTCGGGAAACGTTCATAACGACATCGTAATAGAAGGGCCAAGGCAAATCGGAACGCGCACAAAGAACACGAGCCACAAGGAACAAGGAAAATCAGAATACTCCTTTTTCCATCTTTCCTTGTGGTGTGTGTGAGTGCGTGCTTGGTGAGACGAGAACGAGAAGGAGAGAGAGAAAGAGGCCAATGGAGACTGCCGTCTGCGGTCGAGTTGCTCTTTCCGCCAATCCTTTTCTCCAATCTAGGCCGGGTATGTCTTTCCAAATTCTTTCTTTCTGTCTGTAATTTGTGTTACCCAAATCTATGGCAATGATGTTACTCCAGATGATGAATGATTCGGAGTGCTCACRACTTAAAAGGTTTGCTTGAAAGATAGTTTTAGCTGCACCTCTTAACAGCTTTGTTTCTTATTTAGCTCTGGACGATTTTTGAGTTTGCTGAATAAAASAAACGGTTTAGTATTTATGTATCTAGTGTATTTGTAGCTTGTATTTTGGTTTTAGGGGAGTTGGGTTGGGAATTCTTGAAATAATAGGAATGTTAAACTGGATTACTAGASACAAAATACTAGGGAGCTAAGTAAGCTATGAATTAGGAACTTCAAAATGAATGGAAATCTATTCTCTTCTTTATCTGTAAAAGGAAAAAAGTAGCGAGCTTTACTTTAGGCAGCTTTCGATAGCTGCTTTAGTGTGTGCGTGTGTCTATCTTTTATTTTGTCTCATCTTTCTGGTTTTCTCCAACTTCTTATAGTAAGTGAGAAGAGCTGCATTCYGCTACTTTCCTCAGCCTATGTACCTCAAGGGAATGCTATGGAAGTTGCCCACAAATAAAATATGAAGAACACAGGATAGTTTAAGGCAGTTACTGGTTTCTCTGCATGATGATTGGTTGACTAATTACTCTATAAAAATGTATTTCAGCTATCTTTCCTCAATGCAGTAAACTTCTCTATTTTGAGTGGCCCTTTTGTGCAAAATGTGTGGTCATATCGTAACAGATTGCTGCCTCCATTTTTCTAATCCATCTCTGAATAATTGTATTAAATTTTTTTCCCAATCCTAGCTGCCAAGTATCTGTAGATATTCCTTATATTAACTATTCTAAGTGCATTAAGATTATTTATGGATGTGGATCTCACAGGTGATAAGTATGCTCTTCATAAACAATGGACCAGCAGGAGCAATTTTACATTACTGCCGATGGCAGGACTTGGGAAAGGTGGTGGACTGTTGGAAAAGCCTGTCATAGAGAAAACAATGCCTGGCCGTGAATCTGAGTTTGACCTCAGGTATGTCAGATCAATTCCAGGTTGTTTTACTACTTCGCTGAGTCTGCATATTAGAATGATTCATTGCCCTTTCTCTCTCCCTCCTTCCCAAGGCTGAAGGCTCGAAACGGATGGTAGTTCTGTTTTCATATTTCATTATGGATTTTGTCTTATTTCTTCCTTTAAAATTAGATAAATATGTGTAAAAGTTCCAAGTAGCCAGACAGTAGAATATAAAGGATACAGTGAAAGAACAGCTCAAAGACTTATAGAAATGCAACGGAATTTCTCAAAAATGAGGTTCAATTTTTTGTTGGGCTYGTTTCCCATGTCTTTCCATTGCAGCTACATGATGCACATCACATCACGTGATGATATTTAGAACTGGTATTTCTTCACGGAATGAATAATTTGGAGTGCCCAAGTTCAAAATATAGTTCATATAAGGATTTAACTCATGCTGTGAGGATAATGRGAGAGAAAACTTTGAAATCTCAATAGGTTTCAAGTTCTATACAGAACATGGGGTTTGAAGGCTGACTGATGATGTTCCTATTTACCAAGGTTACAGTGACAATAACATTAAGGTATTTTTTTTTCTAATTCTTTTATTGTTTTAATATCTTTTTTGGGGTCCTTTCTTACCATTAAACATTAACAGTAAAGGTAGCAGAAATAAAATAACAAATCATTGAAAGAATTTGATAAATGGACTTTTCTGGGATGCATGAAGTCAAGTACTTCTGGAAGTACTGCTGGGAATTCGCAGGTTAAAAAGACAATTAAAAATAAACAAGAAGGTTTAAGAGAGCTATATGCCATCCTCTTAGAAAGACAGGCTAGTTATGGATTTCATTTTCTTTTGTGTGCTTAATATGAGAGAGAATTTCACTGCACCTAAATGCTTTAGGTCATAGTCTGCTTATTATTGTATTTTCCTTCTTTGTTTTGTAAGGGAAAGTATCAGACCTACTATGTTTAGCAATCCTTTGCAAGAATTCCATCTGAGCAACTTCAAATAGCGTCTTTTGGAAAGCATATGCTTGTCAGTGATTACAATACATTCAATTTTACTAGGAAAATGTAACCTATAACATAATGCAATTTCAAGAACCCACAAAWAGTTACTTTTAACTTCTTGCTTCAGAGGGTAAAGAAAGAATCTTTTTTCTCGTTCATTTGGGTTTTCTTAGCTGGATATATCAAAGAAGTTGACAGAAGCCAATGCTCTTCATAATTTCTTCTCCTTTTTTATTCTGTCTTCTCATTCTATCTAGTGTCATAGATCTTTTGTAGTTCTTTTGGATACTTTCCCATTTGAAACAAAATCAAGTTGATAGCTATCATGTGCCTTTTCATTAAGGAAGACTTTAGGGATTGGCAATTTATTGGATGCTCCAAGACAAGGTTTCTAAATTCTTTTACATCATGTGGGGGGAAAAAGAGAAACCGACACCTACCATCAGCTTTGAAAAGCTGATTAATTTGATTGCAGTTTCCTTAAAGAAGCACAAAGAAGAACGCTGATGACTAAATGATCTTATAAGCCTAGGCAGTGGATGGAAATTGCTACTAGGCTTCCTTGCCCAAAGAWATCTGACTGCTTTGGAGTGTAGGTCTTGCTTTCTCGACAGCCTTCTGATGATAATCATATTTATGYTCTTGCCTTTTGATCCACTTGCCTCCCTTGTTTTGACCATTTTCTTTCAGTATCTACTGAAGACAGACCTGATATTGTAAGACTTTTRGAATTTAGAGGCCAAGGAAACTATAGAAAGTGGTGATGGAATAATTATTAAGAGGTCTGAATATCTTTGGTTGAAAACTGAGAACCGAATACAGACATAGGACATAYTTGGTGGTCATTGCCTGAAGCAGTTTCTGGATAGAGTTTGGTTCTTATATTTTCGGGCAATGGTGAAAAGGATGAGTGGAATGGTCATAGCAGCTGAGTATGCATCTAAGAACATGACCATCTAGCCTGCAGAGGAATCGGATGATGTTATGTCATTCCACCCTCCCCGCAACAACCCCTCAAAAGAAAAAAAAAAAGTAAATAATAACTTCACACATACCACATAAATAAATATGTAACATGAAAGTGGAGGAAAGGAAAGTGTAATTGATTTATGGTTTTGAACTTGTTATTGAACTAAAAATATCTTCTTTAAAGTCACTGACGTGATCTGTTACATGAAAATTTACTTGGCTTCATTTTCCAGGAAATCAAAGAAAATGTCCCCACCTTATCGGGTGCTATTACACAATGACAATTACAATAAGAGGGAATATGTTGTGCAAGTGCTGATGAAAGTTATACCTGGGATGACATTAGACAATGCAGTAAATATTATGCAAGAGGCGCATTACAATGGCCTGTCAGTGGTGATAATCTGTGCTCAAGCTGATGCAGAAGACCACTGCATGAAGCTAAGAGGTAATGGCCTTCTGAGCTCGATTGAACCTGCCAGTGGAGGTTGTTAAACGGACCCAAGTTTCCAGCCTGATCATATCTTCATCTTATGTACTAGGGCATTGTATATTTGCATAGTAAGTCAAAGAAACTAACATTTTTAGTCCTGAATATAATACATGTCACAAAAGATGGAACCCTGTTGATGAATATTAGCTGCAATTACTCTGTGGTTACATCCTCTGTATATAAATAATCTTATCGTTTGCCATCCTATCCTTCATTTGTTGGGTAATGTTGATTATTCCAAAGAATGCATATATAATCTCAAGAATCCTTTCTTGCCTAAGCTGGTCTACTGAACCCCATTCGAGTGAGCTTTATATGTCAGATTCTCTCGTGATCTAAACGTATGTGAGAAATTTCCCTTACTTGAGAAATTCATTTGCTGTTCAAATTAATAAACCATTTTGTAGTAAGGTTTAATGCTCTTTCTAATAGTAAGATTATGTTTATACATCACTTTCAAGGAGCATAATGTCTTTTTCTCCCTTTCTTCGTGAAGAACATATGCGCCTTGACCGGCGGAATATCAAAAACGAAAAGTTCATCTTGATGCGTTTGGCTGTTGCAAATTCATCATGTGAAGGACCACCTAAGCCTTAAAGATGGCTAGTGATTCTCTAGGTTTCTGGAGAAAATGGAAGGATTTGGATTGATTGTGTTTGGAAGATTTATTTATTTATTTTTTGGGTTGAAAGAATGGTTGGAAGAAATTTGTAACGGACAATAGCCTAAATGCAGGTGATGTCTGAATGTTTTAACTTGAACATGAGTCGGTTATATGAATTATTARTATAATTAATTTGTTATTGTTATTTAAATGATCTTCTTTTACTAATTTTTTCAATTGTTTTTATGCATTTGAATCAAAACAATTCCCAATAGCAACTATTTATATAATTATTATGATTAATCTTGTTGACTTGTTATTTTTACGTTATGTTAAAAAAATTAAAACAGAATCGTTATATTCATATTCACAAATAAAAAAAATTGACTTTACAAAAAAAATGCCACTTTCTTCGAATTCCATTAAATTACTTTCTTGTCACTGCTCTTAATTGTGCACACCTATTTGGTAATTAGTTAGTCCTGCATTTAACACATACAAGAAAGAAAAAAGAAAAAAAAGAACACCTGGAATGGTGAAGATGCACAGTATACAAACGAATTCCCTGGTGGAGACGCGGGGAATCGAACCCCGTGCCTCTCGCATGCGAAGCGAGCGCTCTACCATATGAGCTACGCCCCCACTCTATCTTCGGGTTCTTAACATACCATTTTTTTGATATAATTTAATAAAATTAACGTTTTTTATCAATAGAAAATTTACAATTCACGATAAATATAAAATTTTACTTTGTCATTCAATTATCTTCAAGTATATAATCTTAACACTTTGCAACAGAATCTGATAAAATTCAGTGATCAAAGACATGTACAATATAAATGAATTATTTTTTAAAAGTTATTTTTTTCAAATCAACTCATCTTTCAACAGAAGGGAAAAAAAAATAAAAAAAATTGAAGATGAAGATCTTCATCTTCTGCAAATCTCTTTGCAAATCCAAGACAAAAAGCCACCTCCATCTCCAAAAGACGTTAATTTCTCAATTATTKGAGAATATGTTCGGTCCTACATGGATTTAGAAGGAAAATTTTCTCTATCAGTGCAAAATTTCACACATTTCCATTAACAACATTTCTCTGCTTGCTTTAGCGCCAAATAGTTTCTTCTCGCGAAACTTATGTCTTGTTTGTCTCTGCTTACTTTGTCAAAGATGAAAGATATGGTGCCATAAATAAATATTTAAAAATAATTAAATAATAAAATAATACGAAATAAAAATTTAGAGATATTTACTATTTATTGAGTATAATTTTTTTATTTTCATGTAAATTAATCATTTCTTTTCAATCAAAGTAGTTATGAAATGGACATTTTGATAGCTCCAATACAGAATCTTGTTAATTTTAAATCTATCAATTAGGGCACCAACAAGTTGAAGTCGAACATAAATTTAAAGTGAATCGAATTTGAATTCATCAAAGTCTAGACGAACCATGATTGTTGCCATTTTTAAGAATTGTGGTTAAACTAAATAATGTTAACTTTATATAATATTTKTCTAGAGRAACTTATCAAATTTTAGCACGTCTGAACCTAATTTAGTTAACTCAACTGAAAAAACAAAAGAATTAGGTTGAACAGAGGCAAGAACTCATTAACTTTCCCACCTAAATCCTAAATGAATAAGACATATTTAAATATATAATGTATATAATAGAATATCAAGATATGTTCATTATTATTAATCTTCCTAAATAATAAAAATAATAACTTCCTCATATCTGTTATATTCCCTTTATTTTTAAAGTATTTCATAATCGAATAAAACACATAGACCAATATAGACCATCAATACATTGATCTAAAATTATGATTAGAATGACATTTTTATTCTTATATTAAAAAAATATTAATTGCATAATAGAGAATAATATTAATTTATAATTTCTGTTTAAAAATTAAATAAAAATAACATGTCAAAAAAATTAATTCTCTTTTAAAAATTAAATATGATATATTTTTAAAAATAAGAAAAAAACATCTATTACAACATACTTTAAAAAAAAATAAAGGGAGTAAGAATTAATTTTGGAATTCCTCAAATAGTAGTATAAGAATTTAGAGGGAAAAATGAGAAGTCATCGGGAATTTGAGGAGGGAAAAGAAAATCATTCAAGCCAACCTCGGCCGAACCCGAAACTTGCACATATGTTCGGCCAGCCTCGGACCCAAACTTCTCCAGCTCAGGAGGTCCGATTGATGTATTCCCACTCACGGTTCAAGGGGAAAAAAGGTAAACCTGTATAACTACTTAAATTGGTATTTCACATATATTGGGGGTTCTGCAAACGTCCTTGGAGATTAAGAAGGGCAATATAAGAATAGAAAATGATGTTAAATTAGAGGGTAACTGAATAACAGTTTTTCTGAACCTATCTTAAGAGTACATACAAATCCTGAGCTGAAAAATACAGCGGAGCGAAGATGGTCATACAGTTAACTGAGYAACAATACATGCTAATGAAGGACGGTACATTCTTTCATGAAGGAGAAGATTGACCAGTAACTGGAGAGTGGACCAGCTAGAGTTTCATCTGAAGCGTGTTGTTAGCAGCAAATAATACAGAATCCCAAATTACATGAATGTCTGGGTAATGTGCAATTTGATTAGGAATTTCAAGGGCATTTTCTTTGAATGTAAGAAGCTCCATGCTCTTCGAATCTGTCATCAGCACGAACCAAGTGAAGCAATTAGGATACGAAAGAAGATGAGGAATACCGCTTGAATAAAGATGAAAAGGAAAAAAGCTGCAGTTTGAAAGACACAATGCTACTTACTCTGATTTTGAAAACCACATTTGCTGGAAGGAACCTAATGAAGCCAATATACTTCCACCAATCCAAACACTGTACATTAACTCATTAGTCAATAATCATGAAGAATAACAAACTTTTAAGGTGGGGAGCCAGAAAGAAGTTGAGGGTTATCCTACCTGAATCTCCTTTCTGTTGCATTCCCGCTTGCCAGGACTTTTACTCTAGCTGCTTGAGGAGATTCCTGCAGAAAGATGAACATATACAAGGCGACTTATGCTAGYTTAATGCAATTTACAGAGCAAAAGCTTGGAGCTCAGAAACCACCAGGCAACCTTGGGGAAAGACCATATGCGGTTACACCTGCACCTTTCCTTTTTCTTTTTTTTTTTTTTTTTTTTTGGTTTGGGGGTTTTGGGGGGAAGGGGGAGAGAGGGTATTGTGGGCGACCACAAAAAATACACTTGATTGAGAATCATACCTCTAGCAAGTCTTTCTCAAGACGTTCTTTCAGCTGCTGCATCGACGCTGTACCGCCAGCAAGCTGCAGAAGGAACATTCAAAATCAAAATGAGGTCAGGACTGTCCTTACGAAAATAATATAATAATAATTAGAATAAGCATGACCTTAAAAAAGTTATAAAACAAAGCAGCTTAACTTTTATCCAAGGAACAAATGAGTAATTCAGATATCCAGTACATATGTCAAATGGATAAAATCAATGGGTTTCAGATTAGCTTAATGTTGAGAAGCTAATGAGGTATCAGGTTTAAGACAAATACAGGGAAACATTTAAAAATAAAAATCAGAAAGAATTGGAAACATTAAGGTTCGAGCAAATGACATGTTGCAACATAGTTAAGTGCAAGGCTTCAAGGAGCTTTGACATTGAAGGGTAAGGAAGGAAGCACGCAGAGAAGAGCTTCGCATGAGATAAATGGCCAAGTTCAAGCCACATGAGGAAAAAGGAAGAGTTTTAAGGTAATGAACAACACATGACACCATGTTGATTATTACAATATCCTAGAATCAAAAGCACCACCTCTATGTAAAGTGGAGTAGAGGATAAAGTTTTTCTTTTTACGCGGGGGGAGGGCGGGCGGGAGAGCCGTTTGCATTTATGAGGAGTTAGCACAGATATTCGTTTTGAGGGTTGAAATCTGTACCAATATACTGCTGTATAGTTCTCTCCTAATGTCCACATCACACTTGTTTATGCTCTCTATAACCTGTACTTCCAAAAAGAAAAAAATTATTTAAGTAGGAAAAAAAAGTTCGCACCATACAAAGCCCCAGCCCAAAGCATAAATGAACACATCAGAGAGAGGAACCACCATCTGGGGTAGTCCACGAACTGAGGGAGCAATCTCCGAGAAAGTCTCCATACCGGGAATAGTCTGGACACATAACATCATTATAGTAAATAGCAAGCCAAGGCAAAACAAATGCAGTAAAGGAATCTCAAACGTCTCACTCTCGTGAATCTAAACATGATATTTAGAAAAATGAGAGCTTAATATAATAACAGGTAGTAACAAAGCATCATAAGACACTCTCAATCACACCGAAAGCCAACCTGTAACAACACAAAACTTGAAGAGTTTGTTCTTCCTCTAAATGCTTAATAAGTTAAATGGCCGAGTCGAACAATAGAAAATCCATGTTAGAAGCAAAATCAAAGTTATGCTCTTGTTACCGAGCCCAGATAACAAGTTCAACAGAACACTAGAAAAGCATTTAGAACATGGGCAATCTGACAGAATGGTAGTTTAAACTTGCACGTCGTAATGGTTAGTCCTCATGAGAAATGGATCACTAACAAGAAAAAATATATCCAAAGAAAATCACCTGAGCCAAGGATGGGTTGAATAGGATGTCAGGAATCTTGAATCTGTCAGCTCCAATTTCTATCGTCCTGGGTAGAAACACATAATTAAACAAATAAAATCACAGAGAACTTGATAAACATGCTGGAGCAGAACTGGCCCAATTATTGTTTCAATAAGGTAATGACAAGAGTTAGTTGAGAGAGATGGGGGTAGAAAAACATGGCCATTGGGAGATGATCAAAACTATTCAGTTGTATACAATAGACATGAAAAGTAATATGTATCAGTTATGAACCTTTTCTAGTACATATCAGTCTATCATAAAGATGAATACTTACTGTCCATCAGGAAGCTCATAAGGTGTCATTGGAATATTTGAGTATGAACTATCTGTTAAAAATAAAAAAATAAAAATAAATATCACGTCAGAACTTTTAAATATTCTTTGCATGTATTGAAGAACATAAAAATGTAGTCCATATGGTATCTTTGAATAGAAGCAGCCGACAGGAGTTCACCAAAAAGATGGTCATTATGCTATTCTATTATGTGGAACGGCAACTGAAAAAGGTTCTTTGGTAGATTAAAAAGATGCAGCTACAGTTATCCAGCCTTTTCTTTTTCCCATATTCACCATAAGTGATGCAAGTGAATATCAAAAAGCAGATAAATCTCAAAGGAAGATAGAGTTCATTCTTATCAGAGAAGGGGTCCCATGATACTGTAGCAAGTACATATTTTGGCCAAGTTTTTTATCCTGGGTAATAGTATTTCTAATTAATAGACATGAAATATGCAAAACCAAGATCTACTTTTTCAACCGGGTCCCAAAAAGTTTGAGGATTTAGCACAAAGGAACATGTACCATCATATGGAGTATCTGGAGCTCGACATACGCATTCTTTGATATCGCTAGCAATTACCCTCTGTGACAAGAAAGGTACATTAGTAGCACTAGTAAGTAAAGTGGTAATAAGACACCCTTTTAAAAAAAATTAATTGTCATAGTTATAAACCTGGGAATAGAGCTTGTAACTTTCAGTTGTATTTGGGAAATCAAGATCCACTGTCTGGACAAAAAACATATAAAGTCATAAGAAAAGCAACAAAAGAACTCAGAGCACATCAAAACATCGTTAACAAGCATAGGAAAAAAACAAAGAACACAAGTATCAGAAATTTGACATTAAGCAATCCTTTTCAAGTATTAGTCTCGTCTCACTAAAGAGAATCTCAGATTCTAACTCATTAAGGAGTCTTGGCTTTGGAACTGGTGGATGAGGTTGTACAACTGRCTAAAGCATCACAAGACCTTTGGTCAAAGATTATAATTATTGAAGATAAGGAATAGCAGGCTTATTTCCATTCACTTTCATTCAGCTGAAGGCTTTGCGCCTAGGGTTTGCAGTGGAAGAAGGTCATAGAAAAACGACGAAGGAAAAAGGAGTTGAAGAGGAACATGAAGAGTTGACATCTGTGGTAATACTTGCCCATACGAATTGGGTATGTTTGTGTTCTTTTTGGTGGGAGTTTGGGAGAGGGGTTGGGAAGGAGGAAACAGTGATATGAAAAAAACATTCATGCGGCAGGAGAAAAATCACCTGAAATTCTCCTGGCCGAATTTCTCTTCTTTTAAATGAATATCGAGGTTTTATCTGCAAAGAGATAAGGAAGAAAGAAAAGAAAAATATATGAATAAAATGATCAGATTGCCAAAACTGATCAATATGTCCAAGAGTGAAGATTATTCGAATTGAAATTAACTCACCGTAACAATGCCTTTACTCTCCAGACTTTTCATCAAGCAGTCAGTAAGGAATTCTCCCCCAATAGGAGATGTTGCAACAGCCTATATGAAAAGAAAAATTTACAAAAATTATAGCGTATTACTAAAATGCGAACCAAAGCATATTCTTTTGGCAATTCTCACCAGTGGTGTATTTTAATACTTCTGTCAACCTAAGATACCAGAAATATGACTTTTCTGTGACCACTAGAGAATCACTACTCGCTAGACAGGAAACTACTAAGACAGGCAAATAGAAAGAGAACATTCTCTACTACATAAGTTCTTATAGTAGGCTGTCATCCTCCAAAGAAATGCATTTGTTAATGTGTGAATTAGAATATGTATTCTTAGTCACATATTAGTATCAACAAGTAGCTGTTAGATGAACTTAAGTTATTTCACAWTGACCTCACTCCTATCTATATGGCTACACATTACTCAAATTTCAGCACGTCAGCATGGAAGTTCATCCTCTAAACACAACTCTTATTTATGCCTTTTTATCTGATAAGTACTCCACATGGTCATTGAAAAGATAAACTAGAACTTATCAACAAAAGGATGAAAAACAAAGGAGTGGGTTTTTGGATGCTTAAAAGAAATGTAACCATTCTTGCCCCAAGTGAAAAACAGTCTTCTTTGTCGAATGGAAAAATTAAGGAATGTGCTGATTCATATTACACATATCAAAATAGAGATCCCCCTTGAACAGTCTCCACTCCGTAAATCTCCTAAGTTAAACAAACAAGCACATTCATGTGATAGCTTTGTCTCTCTTCCATTGATCTTGTTCAGCGGCACCAAGAAGGAAATAAATAGAGATGAGTGAACTAATATCATAAATAGGCAATAAGACCAAAAGATTCTTAAAATCACTAGATTAGCCTCAAGTTCCCAATCTGGAGCTCATCCATAATCGCTAGGAAAGTAAGTGAAAAGAACAAGCCAGAAATTTGACAAACATAGTACCGTCAGATCATGGTAAAATCTATATTTGTCGAAACTGGAATTAAGAAGAGCCCGTAGGAAACTCCAAATAAACAATTACATAATCGACTAGGCTTAAAAAGAATACCTTTTGAAGTACATATCCATCATGAACAGGAGCAATTGTGGTCGATCCTCCACCACTGAATCAATCAGTTGCTCACAGCAACCAATTCGTAAGTTTCCAATATAAGCATTAAAAGTACAATAATACAAGAAAGAACAGAAGAAATTCCCAAGGAATAAAAGAATCTTCCAATTGAAAGAGAAAAAGCCTCAAATTTCATACTGGACAAAACGGACTGAGCATGAAACGGTTCCCCCTTGTGAGACATTAAAAGTTATAAACTCCATAATCAAAAGACTTTACCAGCAGAATTGGTTAATGAACAAGAAGAAAATACAAGTTAAAGACAACTCGCATATTGCACAATTCAAAGCAGAGGGGATTATATAAGAGATCCCAGAGCTGCCAATGACTCAGTTCCAGAATTTGAGTTGCAACTGGATTCAAGAGACAAGAAGAAAAAGAAGAAAAACTAGAAAAAGAGAACCATTTTGTCCCAGATATCAGGCGATAAGTGGGGGCATATGCTTGCTTGGAACAAAATAACAAGAAAATAAGCAAAGAATTACTGTCATGTAATAAAAGATATACTAGTTAAAGAGGATAATGCAGCTTTAAATACAAATCAGTGTAGAGACCTTATATGGAAATAAAAGAGAACTAGCCGTTAGCTATATGCTCTTACCTATCAACTACTAAAGAAGTGGCACGTCCTGATGCAAAAGATGTGAGAACCTGACATGAGCATATCATAGTAAGCAATACCAATAGCATAATGATTTCACATAAAAGAAACTAATAATTTTCCAGTATATTTCTCTCTGACAAAATTTAATCAACTAGAAGGAACAACTTGGGAATAGATAGATGAACTTACAGCATTTTTAGCCAAAAAAAGTGCAGGAACCTGGTATTTTTCAAACATGAGCTCAGCTGCCCTGTTAGATAGCTTGTCAGCTAACTCCAAAGGGCAAAATAGATCCACTAAACTAGAGCTTCGATGGAGCAGAATAGTAAAACTAAGTGGTATAAATAATTTCAAATGATAATAATATGTTCTCTTATGAAGTTAGGTACATGAGAACCACTGTTGCTGCATTCTTCATCATGTCGGCTGCCATTTTCACTTTTACCATTTCAGGCTGCCAGTACATAAAATAAAGCTTTTTTTTTTTTTTTTTTCCCCCCTTTGTGTGCGTGTCTGTGTTGGGGGGATATAAAGCTTCAGTATCACATGCAAACCAAATGAAGATCATTGAGGCATACTCCAAACAATTGTTAAATTATACATCTATGAAGTTTATAAATGAATGTGCCAATCGTCATGGCAAAAGGTTATCCATATAGACATACGTATCCATGCAGATAAAAAAGTGCACGATAAATTCAAATTAAGTGTCTGATTTTGTGCTCACTTTTCTCTTTGATTTTGAGTATTAACACATGGCTCAGCAAGTAGCATTGGATGCTCCTTGGGATCAATCAAGAGGCAGTCCCTACAAATGACAGGCAAGTAACAATATTATTTAATTATCCTAGAACAATATTACACTAATTTAAACAGAAATTAAAGAAGATGCAGCTGCTTGTTTGGAGGTACAAGGAAAAGGAGAAAGACAAGCTTCTACTTGCCAGGGATAAAAGAAACAAAAAGATGCATCCATACAAGTAGCAGAAAATTTAAGACAACTGCACTAGAACATTAAAGCATCTACAAGATTGTAGAATATGCAATTAATAATTAAGTGAGAACTACAGCTCCAAAGAAAAGGTTAAAATTACTTGAAGGCATGATCCCATATGCTCTCCACAATATCCCAATCAGCAACTATTCCATCCTTAATGGGTGATAGCACCTGTTCAAGTACAAAGCCATATGCTTATTATGTCAAACAATTGAGGAACCAACAATGCATCCAAATATTCAGCAGACTGACCTCCATGTGATCCCGGCGGTAACCCAAGGCTTGAGAGCCTACATATAGTTTGCGCTTAGCCTTAGATTTAGGATCTGTAACTGATCCAGAGTTCTTATCTGAGTTGTCAGGATCATCAACTTCCATTTGATCAATTGATCCAACCACCTAAAACAAATAAATTTCTGGATAACAAATAGAAATAGAGTAATGGCTGGAAAACGCATAGAAGAACGAAGAAAGATTTGCTCGTGAATGTGCATGTTGACCATTGAAAGCAAGAAGCACGAAGGTAGCATGGTAACTACATGATCAAACCCATATCAAGTACTACGTCCATTTCAAAATGTACGTCATTTTACCCCCAAAAAAAATCCCAATATTGTCCCTATTTATGTCCTGAAATCCGTTTCAAGAACTTTCTTCGAATAAAAATCAAAAGTGCACTTATTATATTTGACTAYTTTAATTTTTCAAGAGACTTTGAGACAAGAGGGAGAAATAGGGGAAAGTAATTAATTAATCTTGGATCGAGAGAAATATAAAATGAAAGAGAAAGGGTATTTTAGGTAGTCTAAGTAAAAAAAAAAGTGCCTTGTTTTAAGAGATATTGGTTTGTGCGCATAAGTCTAAAATGACTTATATTTTGAAAAGGAGGTAGTATTAGGAAGAATTCAAGATCAATTTAAAAACCTTTCAGCAGGCTTGCAACTTATGGAAGTCTTTTCACATCTTTACCACTAATAAAAATCTACAATATTAATTCCTTGAATAAATCCACTGGTTTATTTCTGGGAAAAGAGGACTTCTTAACGTTCAGCCTATGCTGTTCTCTTCTATTTTGTTTTCTTCCTTAAATGCTGGTTTTCTAGGTTGACTACTATTGAATTACAAAACCTATGGGGTGAAAAACAAACATTTATGGTTTTTGGATAGGAGCTCTAAGCATGATGCTATCTAACTTTTTAATCTGAAGTTCTTTAGTGACCTTAGAGCAGAAAGTGAACTAAATTCGAAATTTAATGCACTGATTGACCAAACCCCTCTTGCTCCCCCAGAAAAAAAGGGCGGTTTATGAAAATTGCATAAGGATCTTTACAATCCCCATGTGGGCAAAATGTTCCCTATTATAATCTGTTCCTGATAAATTTTGGCATAATCAACTGGGAGAAATGGTTATATTATTATCTATTCCTGATGATTTATTACATCAATGGTAAATATGGCATCTAACTGTGCCATAGTTCAATTATAACTAGATCACAGCTTCTAAAAGATTTTTAGCAAGCACAAGATGTCGGTCAAAATGAATTACATAATGCCACAGTAACAAAACCTCAGGCTTCTCTCAGAACTAAAGTCCCACTATGCTATCAAATTGGGACCCCGTCCTGGAGGAAAAATGACTACTCTAGCACAATTCCACATTTTAAAATGCTAATGCTGTAAGGGAAACTCACTTATTTAGTTACTACTTTATGCAATTCAGTCTAAAATTTCTTTCACGAGTTTCCCGGAGATGGTTCGCACCCCTTAAATTACAGTCATCAGTATGCTTTACAAGCACAACTTTCTCAAGCCCAACCTACATCTTGTGCATGTTCATAATGGACGAACTATTAACTCCAAAATCTTTGTTAGATCCTGACAAACCACATAAAACTCTCGAGATGATTATGGTTCAAAATCACCATGAACTTTCAGAAAAGAGACTTTCGATATTTTCCCTTTGGGATCTCTTAGAAAATTTGAACATATTAAGTTTACACCTATACCCTCAAACGCGACCTCCATAGAATAGTAGCACCTTGCCCTTAATTACGGGTTCAGTTCACCACAATCCACGCTTAAAGCTCTGAAACCCAGCCACAAACCCACCACACCTGAGAACAAACGCAGTAAATCTATTTGTATTAAAAAAGTGACTCCCTTAACCAATTAACTGCAAATATTTACTAATCAAAGCCTTAAAAAATGCCTGCAAACATTAGGACATTACACATATAAAGTWCTTTTTTTCCATTACAAGTGATAATCCACATAAAGTTGTGGACTTTGAATCTAATTCAATCCAAAACACAGACCATAGCTACACTGCGAACGTCATWCCAGGAAAAGCAAGAAACATGCGGAATGCATATAATGAACTAGTACCAACTCTGCACTTTTTGCTTACCGACGGAAAGACAGCTTTGGGAGCATCTTCGCCAGCGTAACCAGCTTTGCAAGTGTGCGAGCCTA
The DNA here is from genome assembly GCA_001752375.1 of Rhazya stricta. NCBI lineage: Eukaryota > Viridiplantae > Streptophyta > Magnoliopsida > Gentianales > Apocynaceae > Rhazya > Rhazya stricta. The sequence continues at coordinate 3,067,867 of MEJB01000012.1, read as the reverse complement.
GGTCGACTACAATAGCCGATACCTCATCTATAAACACACACAAAAAGCAGCATCACAATGTGAAGTCGCTATATGTGCGTGCCTCTATCCCTCAAAGTGTGAGAGAGAAAGTGTGTAATTCTTACCGCCTCCATACATGGTAGTTGGATTCAATTGCTGAGGTTTGGTTTGATTACGGAGTTTCTTCTTCCAATTTTGCGCTCGAAATATGCTGCCTACCGGCTATGTTCTACAAGGGCTTTTGTTGGGGTTTTAAAAGTAATCGGGGCAACCGAGGACTGGAGCCGAATCCCCCGGATATGGATCCCGAAAGCAAAGATACGACAGTTGTTGACATTTCTATGGGCTGGCCCGGCAACGTGATCCAAATTATCTAAAAGTAAATTTACTATCACCAGAAAGCGTTAAAACAATAAAAAATATAAATGAGGCCTCCAAGGCCCAAAACGCGTTGGGAAGAAAAAAAAATTTTTGCGTATTCTTTTTCCTTTCTTTTTAAGGATAATCTCGGAAGTGAGATATAGAAGGAAAATGAAAGCAATTAAATGTTAAATTATGTAAATGACAAATTTACATAGTTTGATTATGCTWATAAAGAGTGGAGAATGGGCAAATCAATAAGTGTACCAATGTTCATTTACAWAACATTTCTTCCCTTTGGAAATTAGGGTGATTTGGGAGAAAAAACTTTAAAAATCAAATAAAAGATAGAATGATACATAAAATGGTAAAATGAATTAATAATTCCTTTCTTCTTCACACCCCTCCTCTTTCCTCTGGAGGGTTTGTTCCCTTTGTCTCCGCAATTGTTGGGTATGATGACTAGGGCTGTTAATTGGGTGAGTCGAGCTTGCCCATACCCAAGCTCAGTCTGAAAATTTTTGGTTGAGCTCAAGCCCGAGCTCAGCCCGAATAAAATTATGTGAGTTCAGCCCGAGTTCAGCTCGCACTTAAAGTGTGATTCAGGCTAATTTTGGGCTCAGCCTAAATTCACCAAAAAAAAAAAAAAAAGTTTGTTAATTCCCCCAAAAAATAATATATTAAATGACATATCACACTTTTCAATAATATCTTCTAAGGAAAAAAAATTTCAGCTAAACAAAATAGCAAATAACAAAGGTTTTTCTATTTCTACAAGGACTAAAGAATCATATAAAAGTCTTTATGTTAAAGGCAAAAATTAAATTCTCCAACCAGTACAAAATATATAAAAACTTTCTATTCTAACAAGAAAAAATTTGTGGCTTAACAACTAACAGGATACACTGCAGGTATGAGAAGTTACACACAAAAATTCTTGACTGAGAGAACAAGAAGTAGAAAAAGGCACAATGTATACTTGAGAAAATAGAGGTTCTATTTCATGTCTTTCTCGATCGTTATAAAATCCTAGTATCCTTGCTGCCTAAAAGGATCTAACACCTGCATATTTGGAAATTCGGGCTGAGCTGGACAAGAGAAGAGCAAAAGCACATCGATGACAAGTCATGAAGTATATTTGAACATGCAATTCTCTACTTTTTCTAACTAAACCAAAGCTCTTCACTTCAAGCATATCAAAAGTGTTTCCCATGGTAAATATGTGAGCACAACACTGGTCTTCTGTATATATGTTTGTGTTAATTTGTAAATTTATACTGAAATTGTTTGTACAACAGCTATTGTAGCAATCTATCTAAGAATTCATGACCCGATCTCTTACTGCGTCCAATTATATTCTGTTTGCAATTACTTGTGCAATAATTATCAAATTTTTTCTTAAAATATCTTGACCTAAACTAAATGTAAGACACTCCAATGACAATGTCTACTCAAAATCCTCTTACACAGAGAATACAAATTAAAAACCAACCATGCAAACCTGATTCTCAAATTTTTTCCTTAATATGAGATTAATGTCAAACGAAATCACTTCTTTTAACTGCCAATTCTGCAAAGTAAAAGAACATACAGAACATATCATCAATAAACTCATAATCGGAGAATCCGATATACAATAATTTGGAGAAACTATTGACTATTGACTTCATCATAGAACAACAAATATTTACTATATTTTTACATCATAACATACCATTTCTAACAAGAGATAGACAGATGAACACAAACTACTRRAATYGAAGCTTATTTAAATTTTAWGGGACRAKGRAYGCTAMAGTAAATGAACTATAAACAACTGCACAAACAAAACAAAAAAAAAAAAAAAAAAGAGGGAAAAAAAAGAAAGATGATTATTGGCGATTTCTCTTGCTAGCCAATCTAAAGCAAGATATGCAAAATATAGTACTAGGAAAGTTGGGAAGGCAAAGAGAATTGTGATAASCAAGTAGAGCATGGGGGTTTTTGTAGTGAAATCTAGGGTCTCTCTTGTCTGTTGGTATTTCTGACACCTTCATTTTCATTATTGGTAGACCCTGAATATTCAAAACGGCGAGCCCTTCTATTCTTAACCAAAAGATCAACAGGAAGTAAAAACACCATCAAAAGACATATAACAAATAAGCATTTCCAAAATGATAAATAAGTCTTGCCAACAATTGCATATAATAAAACAAATGCATAAATGCATTTATTCCCAAGAATTCAGCCATTATTTAATAAGCTGAGAATAAAACTACAAGACCCATTAGCCAAAATCTTGATGTTGCCTTCTATGCAGCAAAGTCTCTAATTGCAAYAGAATTAATTGATTTAATGAACCTAGACAAATCARGTAATAAAAGATCTTAAAGAATGAGCTAACTTAAATATGTGCTTATAACAAGYTGTAAATGCAATAGAATTAATTGATTTAATGAGCCTAGACATGCTCATAATCATTTCTATATTTATGTTCATAGCATGCATATGTGTTTATAACAAAGCTGTAAATACATATCAAGTATTTCATAAGAACCTACTTCTATTTTAGAAAGTCCTACTCTTTTACGTGGTTAATTGGATATTAAAAACAGAACTTACTAAATCGATCCATTGGACGAAGATAGTTTTGAAGTCACAAAAACTTACATCTTGCTCTTGCTTTTCATCATCATTTGTTCAAATTCAAACCTACAAAACCAAAGATATCATATTATCATGTTATCATATCCTAAAGTTATTATCATAAGTAAATAGCAGATATTACAATAAAATTCTTATATTAGAGCAAAAATAGTAAAATACTAACCAAAAATGCATTATCAAATTCATCTTCAAGGTTGTCCTCCTCTTGGGAACTTCTAAGCCAATCCTGAGCACATATTAATGCTTCAATGGTAGATGGAAGCAATGAACTACGAAACTTGTTCAAAACTCTTTCCCCAGTACCAAAAGCACTCTCGAATGTCACTGAACTTACTGGAATAGCCAAGATATCCCTTGCCATCAATGACAATATAGGAAATTTAGTTGTATTGGTTCTCCAATAGTCCAAAATATCAAATTCATCATCATTACTGCCAATTATCTTATGCGGATGCGACTTTTCCTCCAAATAAATATCTAATTTACTTTTATTATGCATCCAATCTTCTTCCTCACTGAACTTATAAAATTCTTCCATTATGTCCATTTTCTTCTTTAATGAAAATACTAGAACTACTACTCCCCTCATTGCTCTTAAATTTTCATTCTCTAAAGCTTTTTCTTTATGACGAGAAGATTCATATAAGCTGAATATTCATTGAATAGAGCATAAAGTTCCTTTTCCACATGATTCACTGTAATTGTCAATAAATAAGATTCATAAATCTTGTTGTAACAAAACTTCAAATACTTAACCTTAAACCAGGATCCAAAACTAGAGCAATAGAGAGTAAGATATTTGGCTCCTTTTGCACCCAATATTTTTCAAACTTGACAAGCATATTTTTAGCCATTCTTCCAAGCAACGTGCTTTCATCCTTACTGTTTTCTTGTAACAATACAAGAATACGATAAACATCCTGAAGAATACATTTGCTATACAATACTTGCTACCAAAGAATGTGTTTGTCACTTCATAAAATGTCTCTAGAAAATCATGAATAATTTCATCTTTTTCCCAATCTTCAGGCAATGGTGGATCTTTAAAATTCAAATCATGAGATTTCATTMTATCATATTCTTTTCTATAATRAAATGCAGATCCAAGCATCAAATAGGTTGAATTCCACCTAGTACATACATCTAGAACCAACATGCTACCCTTAAAGTTACATTCTTGCTCAGCATATTGAAGAAATTCAAGCTTTCTTTTAGGTGAAGCTTTCACATATTTTACTGCATGATGAATCTTTTGAATGCAAGACTTAATCTCATCCAAACCCTCATGAACAATTAAATTCAACACATGACTCCAACAACGAATTTGCAAATTTCTACCCTCTTGTAACAACAACCCTCGAGATGAATAATGTTCTTGAAAACATCTTGAAACAACATCATTAGCTGAATGATTATCCATTGTAATTGTACAAATTTTRTCAATATTCCACTCCAACAAATAATTTATAATCAAATCATTAAGATTTTCCCCCGTTGCCATAACAAGAACCAAAATAAAGTTCAGGATTTTCTTATGCAGTTTCCAATCATTACCAATGAAGTGAGTAGTAAGAGCCATAAAAGGATTTGTAGTTGAAGAAACTCTTGGACTAGAATTCAATAGAAAATCCTTCAATTTATTTTTCTCAACATCATAAATATTTATGCAAATCACTTCTCATTGTGTTTCTAGTGACAAACTTAACTTTTGGATTCACACCCCAAACAAACTTCCTAAAACTATCATCTTCAATCAAATTGAATGGCAACTTCCGAGTAATAATAAACTTTCTATATCTTTTGTACTACGCTCTTGATCAAATTTCCACATATTACCAGTACCACAACTAGAAGTAAAATCTGTATTTGACCTTGAAAAGCTTAAAAGAGTCTGACATGTTGCTTCTTTGTYAGACAACCCTTTCTTGTACATTGAACAGAGTCTTGTAGCAATATGCYGATTCAAATGTGTAGTTCCACCTTTAGTCGGGCATTTAAATGGCTTTTTGCAGTAGTTGCGTGTGCATTCATTTTCATCTTTTGGATTTATGGTGAAGTGGTTCCATGCCTCTGATCTTTTCTTCACTTCTCTCTTCCTCTTTCTCCTGACATCATCATCTTCTTCTAGTCTATGACCATCTCCATCTCAATGTGCCGCATCTGTGATTGTTAAATCAACAATATCGTCATTATATGTATCTGACATCTAACAAAAGAATAGATATAAATAGTTGAATCACAAGAATATGAGTTTGACTACTTAATAAAAATTAAATTGTATATAAATAGACCATTGTACAAAATGAAACAATAGTAGTGTAATTAAACTACTCATGTGAATTCAAGAAACATCGAAGATTCAAATATACGTATCTCTGAATTCCCTATTTTTTAATGCCAAGAATATTTTTGTTTCTTGATTTAAGGATGTAAGCATCCTTTCTCTCAACCTTTCTCTCAAAACAAACAGCTAGCTGAAATTCGAATAGTAAAGTGTCAAAATAAAAATAAAATAAATAGTAAATGTTAATGTTAATACTAATGAATGCTAATACCAGATCTTGGCAAAAAATAGAATGTTGCATCTACTTTAGCATGACAATTCAAGGGAAATAGAATTTCATAAGGTGTTTCTATTTTAAGAACAAGAAAAGTCAAAAGTGAATATGCATTCACCATTCATCAACCAAATAGCTACTACAAATCAGTGTCTTATCCAAACTTCTGTAATCTTCTGGCTCGGCCCTTATGAGAATGATGCAAAAATACACGTGTAAGAAATCTATTTTAAGATTCGGGGTCAAAAGAGAATGATTCTAGAAATTCGTATAAGAATGATGCAACAATACATGAGAATGATAAGGTGTGTCTCATCCAAACTTGATGCTAGRTTTTGTTGATTGATCACGTGATAGTTAAATATCTTTCAGAACAATTTCAGAATCACCAAAAGGATCAACATAAAGGTCTTATCACTACAAAAGCACAATTGCAGCYGCATATTTGTTGATAGCACTAGATACAAGTACAATTTACGTTCCAAAAGAATAAGTTTGTTTGGAAGAGGTTGACATCCRATGGCAAACTTTCCTGTTTGCTTTTCCTTTTCTTGTTTGCTTTTCCTTTTCTCAAGTTCACTAAGAACACAACTGAGATTGGTCTTTAAAAAACCTTATCATTATGCTTATCAATTTTATATTTGTTTTGTAAAATCTTATCAATTATGCAGCTGGAAAAGTTTGCCATATTACTGAAGCATCAAATGGAAAAAGAATTTTATTAATAACTGATTAGTTGCAAAGGAATAGAATACAACAGTACCTCAAGATTGTACAACCAACACAAGAAACGTATGACTAACCGGACTATAGGGAAAAAGAAAAAAAGGGCACAAGAAAATGAACTTTTTTCCTTTCAAAAAAATAAATAAATAAAATAAAATGAACTTTTTCCAACTGAAAGGATACAAGTTTCCTTTTGGCTATAATGTTTCTCTTTTTAGGTAAAAATTTAAAACATCAACTACTAGTGACTACTTATTAGAAAGGCATATGTGATATATCCAATCACAATACAAAGATACAAACCTTAATTTTGCAATCAATTCTGTAATCTATTATCACTTCTACTTTACATGAGAAGCTTCAACTTTTTGACATATAAGAATAAAGTACAAATAGAGCAAGAAAATCTGACACAAGCATGTCATGTGGCAGGTTAGAGCTAGTTAAGACCACCAAAGAGTTGAGGAAACCCAAAACAATTTTGTCCTCAGTGGTTAATTTGCRCTATGCATCCTCTATCATTGTTATGTTTTCAACACCTGGTCATATCTTCTTCTTGATCCAGGTCACTATTGCATCTCTGCAAGAAAAATATCTCTTAATGAATACCACAAAAGCAACAACAACAACCTCCCATACCCCTCCCTTTTCTTGTGGGGGAAAAAAGGGTGAAAAGCACAACAATCTTTAGCAAACAACTGTTAGAAGCCATCTTGAACAATCAAAGTTCATGGTATTTTATAATTTCTTCATACTTATGGACCATCTAAGTCACTTATTTCAGCACGGAGAACAAACAACTCAACACATTTCATTTCTTTCCAATTTCAAGATAACAAGATCAAATATTTCGAAAATTATCTGCATATGCAAGTTTTGGATAATTGATAAACATAATGATGAGGGTTGTTATAATCCTCTATCATTATAACATGCTTATCAATTTTATATTTATTTTGTAAAATCTTTGATGAGAAATAGTTATTTTTGAACATTCATCGAAGTGTGCTTTTATTGAAATAACATTCCCTAGCTTCTTTATACAACAAATACATAGATAAATCTACAGGAGGAAAAAGGAGTGGGGAGGGGGAGAAATTTTGATCCAGAGACAACTTCTTGCTTTAAAAAGGATCCAAGTGAGAGAAAGTGAATCATATTTAAACAACCCTTACTTTAATCTTAGTGACAGGGATTCCTTTACAGTTTGGTTCAGCTCAAAAGCAAATCTCTTTGCAGTATTGCAAGTAGAAGCACACACACAAAATATAGTATGCTGAAGAAAGACCTCATCAAATGTTTTCTCATTCTAGTTTCTGATCTCCATACTGTTGGGAAGCAAAAACCAGACAAGTATTTACCCCTCTGAAGTAAATGGGCAAAAGGCAATCACGCAAAAATAGAAAGCAAAAAATTAATGGTGTCTTCATATGTAAAATGCGACATACTTTAAAAAAATAAGAAACTAAGAAAAAAAATCCTGTTGCTAGTGCTACATACTTTTAAAACGAAGGTAGTATTATTTTTCAAAATAAAATATGCTTATCAATTATAATGAAAGTTTCTCAAAACTTGTATCTTTGATTAAAGAAATCTGATTTTTCTGATTAAGAAAGATGCATTTTCTTGGTGCTTYATTAATAAAACATTCTTCTTTTCATGAATCACGCATTAGAAGATCAAATTTGGTTTTACTTGGCCATATTAGTTCCCATACTTYTACAAAGCTCCTATCCACTTATCTTGTAAATTCTACTTTGCGATTTGGAACATACAGGGTCTCAAAGAGAAACGTGCATCAATGAAATATAGGAACTGTAARACAAACTTTATCAATCAAAATTGAAATGCAATTATAAAGAATATCAGAATTTATTTCCTTTATATTTCAAAGAGGAGAAAAGGTTGGTCGATTAACAGTTTTAACTTTTAAGCAATAAGGAGAAAAAAACTACAAAAATCACTGTTCAAAAGAAAAGGAAATAAAAGAGTAAGAAAAATTTACCGGTTCAGTCCATCGATGGAAGGCTTCTAGCCCAGATTTGAGTAGTGCAGTCGTATCTTCCTTACGTTGAATCAAGGGCTCTCTAGTAACCTTCACAAAGAGAGAATCAAGATTAAAATTGATTAAAAAGAAAAAAGAAAAAAGAAAAAGAAAGCAGAGCTCAGAGACAAAGAGTGAAGATGGAAGAGTCAAAGATAAATAGTGGAGAACAAAGGTCAGAGAGTCAATGACGATCAACAAGGAACTGGTGACTGTGAGTGAGGACAGTTGAGAGAAGTGATGAGTACTTGAGTGGTGGTGACTGGTGTGGTGTGGTGGACCTAGTGGTGCAGCATTTGTGAAGTCAATGAAGGGAAACGGGCTAGGTTTAAGTTTTACAGAGATAACAAAATGGGTTTTCTGCATTTCAAATTTTTAAAGTTTTAATTTTAACTCATATCCATAATTAATAAATAAATTTTTATTAAAAAATATATTATATATGTTATTTAGGGTTCGGGTTGAGTGGGCCTGAACCTCCCTAGGCCAGCGCTCTGCCCGAATAAGATTCGGGCCCAAATTTTGAGCCCGAACTCAACTCGGCTCAGTCTCATATAAGGTTCAACTCGAAATTTTTGAACTTACCGCCCTATGTTCGGACCCGCTCGAACCCCTTGATACCCCAATTGGTGACTTGATATCTACTTCATTTTTAGTATCATATTTTTTTCAATKTCCCAAACTCAAAAATAGCAACTATACAAGAAGAATATGCTCATGGCCATGAACTAAATCTTTATGCCTACGTTGAAACTTCAAAATCGAAATAATTACTTCGGTTCAATTTTTCTTAATTTAGTTTAGATCCGTAATTAAAGTATTCAGTAAAATTGTTGATTTCATGACTACATTTGATTTAGTGCTTGTTCTTTGAGTTAACTGGCACAATTCAAACTTAAAGGTGTAAAATTACTTTTTAACTAAATCTAAGTATAGGAAACACATAATCATGCAAAAAAACTAAATATAACTCTCAATTCCATAGTGGGGATTTAGGTTGGTGAGTGAGCATATTGGATTTTTCAGCTTCACATTTAACCTCTAGTTTTGTTTGCTTAATAATAATTCCCAAATTACATTTTTCTGAATATGAAAATAAAGCTTCTATATATTGAAATAAGAATCTTTACTCGAATTTCAGGGATAAAATGAGAATGGGTTCAAATTGATTTAAGAATTCATTTTAGATCGAAATATATACACATCTAATTCTACACATAAATGACTAGGTTTTTGGGAGGAAAAAGAAAAGAAGTGATAAAGTAAACCACATCTCAGCATATGGAAGGTGCATTTAACAAGCTTTGTGGATGAAATGTTGGAGATTCATAGGGAAAATTAATAACAGGTTGTTGGAGAACACATCACATCTTTAATTGCTCTAACTACCAATCTTGTAAAGAATTACAGATGCATCAATAATATCAAATTGTAATCTTATATCGTAAAATAGATAGGTACATGTTCTTGTGGCTTAGGCTTTACAGAAATCTCCCACCACCCAAAGACCATGAAAATATCCATAAGAGAAGAAAACACTTGCAGTTTCCGAAAATAAAGATTGTGAAGAAAAAGAAATGCAGTTCCCTTGCGCTCCAAAACCAGAGAAAGGAAAAGCTTGGCAAGTACAGAGGTAATGAAGAGATCCAGAGTGATTTTGTGGATAAAAACCAGATCCAAACGTCAAACCCAATGCATTAATAATTGATTTAGTGAAATACGTAAATGGAGAATGTTGGAGGCAAGAAAATTTAATTACTTTTTAGCAGTTCTCAAGCTTCTTTCCAACTTTAAATGCTTTTCTTCTCTGTGTCTCTCTTCAACAAGCCTTACGTGAGCTCCCCACGCCGCCCTCCTCTCCCCATCCTTCTTTACATAAGCCCAATCCTGTCTCTCACTTCTCTCCATATCACTTCTTTCTAGCTAGCAATATTTCCTTTCATTATGGCTCAAGCTCAAAGGCCCTATCTTTTGAACTTCTTCTTCTTCCTTCTGATTCTCATTGTTATCTACAGCCCCTCCTCTTTTGGCTACCACCCCAGTCATAAGCAGGTGCTTGATGTCTCAGCCTCCATTAATAGAGCTCGTCAAGTACTCTTTTCTCAACTCCTTGTTCCAGTCGAACGAGAAAAAACCAAGTCCACCGCCACCCCGTCTTCGGTACTGTCTCTTTCACTTCACCCACGGGCCTCCTTGTTGAGGCCGCAGCACAGAAACTACTCTGCTCTCACGCTCTCTCGACTCAACCGGGACGCAGCCCGAGTCAACTCCATCAACTACAGGCTCCAGCTCGCCTTCTCTAACTTCACTCACTCCGACCTCAAACCAATTGAAACGGAAATCCAACCGGAGGATTTCCAGTCGCCTGTTACCTCAGGGGTAAACCAAGGGAGCGGAGAGTATTTCGCTCGATTCGGGGTCGGCCGACCCGCAAAAGAGTACTACATGGTTATTGATACAGGCAGTGACGTCAGCTGGCTCCAGTGCCAACCTTGCTCCTACTGTTACCAACAAACTGACCCGATTTTCGACCCGTCCGCATCCTCTTCTTATCGGCCCTTGACATGTGGTTCACCTCAGTGCAGTGCTCTGGAAGTCAAATCCTGCAGTGCCGGGTGTGGTTACGAGGTTTCATATGGTGATGGATCCTACACAGTTGGAGATTTCGCCACCGAAACGCTTACGTTTGGAAATTCCGGTACCGTTAACAATATCGCTATCGGATGCGGCCATGAAAATGAAGGATTATTCGTCGGCAGCGCCGGGATAGCTGGGCTAGGCGGCGGCTCTCTATCTTTGCCTTCTCAGATCAAAGCTTCGTCGTTCTCGTACTGTCTAGTGGACCGTGACTCCAGCTCGTCGTCGACTCTTGACTTCAACTCGGCTCCACCAAGTGACTCCATAATTGCTTCCATGGTGAAAAATCCAAAAATTGACGTGTACTTCTACGTGGACCTCACCGGAATAAGCGTCAGGGGCCAGAAACTATCTATTCCGCCTTCCGTCTTCCAGGTCGATGGAAATGGACGCGGCGGAGTTATAGTTGATTCGGGTACCGCGGTAACTCGGTTGCAGAGTGAGGCTTATGAAGCACTCCGGAACACGTTCGTCAAGTACACGAGTAATTTACGATCGGCGGGTGGCTATGCGCTATTTGACACTTGTTACGATTTATCCTCCATGTCCAGAGTCTCCGTGCCGACGGTGGCGTTTGAGTTTTCCGGTGGCAAAACGCTGCAGTTGAAGCCGGAGAATTACCTGATACCGATTGACAGCAGCGGTACGTTCTGCTTGGCCTTTGCTCCGACATCATCACCTCTCTCTATCATCGGAAATGTGCAACAGCAAGGGACACGTGTCAGTTATGACCTGGCCAATAARGCTATTGGTTTCAGCYCAAAAAAATGTTAAAAAGGAATTTCCAGTGTTTAAATTTGAGTTAGAAAAAAATTGGTCTTATATTAATTTTTATTTCTCGAAATTGAAAATAATTTGGTATTTTGAAGGACCCAAAAGAAAATTTATTGGGTTTGGGGAGGGTGGGTAGGGTAATGGTATGCCCCATGTGTAATAATGTCGAAGTTCTTTTCAATGTTGGGCAGGTGCGGATCATAAATATTTCCAAACTCATAAACTTCTTGTGATGAGAAGTTTATTACTAAAATTTAGAAAGTAATGTTACTTCATTAGTTGTAAAATAATAATTTATTTGAATATAAATTACGCATATTACAAAATTATTTATTCCTATATAATTTTAATAAAATGATTATTCTAACATTGTTTATGCATTCGTGATTTTTTAAAGGATGAATAAGTTTAAGAGATAGCAAAATAATTAATGTCAAAAAAATAGAAAAATATTACTTATTCTTGATTTTCTAAAATAAAAAAAGATATTTTGAAATGGAGAGAATATAAAATTAATTACAAATTCATGAAATGAAGAACAAATTATCTTTTAAGGTATCCGTTGCACGCGATATGGGAGGCYGAAAAAAAAAGGACTTGCATTAACTTCTTTTAGAGGTATCTTAGAGCTCTCGAATCTGCAGGAGAATGCTGCATTATATGATTAGATAAAGAATCTTGAAGTGTTGGTAGATTGGCCAATCAAATGGGGAATCTAATCTAAGGAGCGAGGAGGTTTTCATGAAATAAAGACACTAGATGAAGATATGATGGAGCTATTGTTGCCCTTTTAGTGGGATCCATGAATTGCGCAAAAGTGACATTTTCTCAATGAGAGGACATCTAAGCACCCCACACT